>JAIPMN010023876.1:0-12571 GCA_020650975.1 Apostichopus californicus
GAGAATCCTTTGAACCACACAACCACAACGAGCCATTTAGCATTCTTCCTTTCTATTTTTGACATGACCGCAAATCAATCCCAAAACATGTCCTGGTTTTAATTTGAGGAGGAACCACTCACTCACTCCCTCTCCCCATTGTCATTTTATTTTATACTCTTTGCCTTTCACCCTCTGCATGAAATAAATGATGACACAGGTTTGGTAATGGTCGAGATCTGAAAGTTACTTTGAAAGAAATATATAAGTTCCTGCCAAAATGGAAGTTTATTTAAAGCCTGTCGAAGCAAACTTTTTGAGTTCGACCTGTTGGATCAAAAAAAAAAAAAAATCGGATTATTTTCCCCAGACTTTAAGTTAACAAGTGTAACAATACATGTATTGTCTTACATCATGGCTTAAACTGTAATGCATACAATTTTATTTTATATTTGTCTGTATTTTCTTCCTTTCCATCTTACTGTAAGATTTTGTGTAAGTTTGAGCGAGAGGGGGAGGGTGGGGGAGAGGAGGGGGGCAGGTGTCACCCCTAGCAGAGGAATCATTCTTCCCGGACTGAATGTGCATTCCCTCCGACTGGATCACATTTTCTCTTTTGACGATGGATCATGGGAATGAGTCATGTTACCTAGACATTAACGTCAGTAATTTAAGTCAGTAATTTAAGCAAGTCATTTAAGTAAGTCAGTGGTTATTTACATCGGTCATTTTAGTCAGTCGAATATTCCACATTTTAAGTCAGTCATTCAAGTCAATATTGTAAGTCAAGTCGTTTAAGTGAGTCATTTACGCGAGTCTTTTCATTTACCTTCAATCATGTCAGTCAGTCATTTATGGTAGTCATTTAAGTAAGTCACATTGGCCAGTCATGTTTCATATAACTCGGTCATGTAAGTGACTTAAGTCATGTAAGTGACTTAAGTGACTTAAGACTGAATTTGGTCAGCTTGAGGCTTTGATAAGCCAATGATGGCTTCTTCGCGAGTTCCTGCTTGCAGGAGGATCTAAAATACATACATACATACAAGTCAGATTCCCCATATTTTGCAAACAAAGTTCCTGGGGGTTTGAATAGTAACGGTTAGAAATAATATGTTGCTGCTTTTTCAAACGATCTTAAAAAAGTCGCGAATTCAAACTTGTGTACATTCATCTGATATAAGATGGTCTTATAGTTGCCCTACCACAATAAAGAAAGAAACACTAGCATATATGATATATTAAAATTATACCACTCTTCACAACATAGATTGCGTATAGCAACAAGTGAAATCACCAGGGTATTTGTCTCTCATATAGCTTATGAATATTTATCAACATATGCCCAACGGCATGATATGATTGGTCAGTTATAATTACCAACGAACACTTTATATACAAACGACTCTCCACAGTGTCATTTTTATCTGATAATGAATGGAACGAAAATGTCGAAACATGTTTGTATCTTCCGACACGTTCTCGGCGGGCCGCCCCCTTCTATAACAAGCCTTGCGAAATGTTTTGCTTTACGAAATATAGTTGTTTACCGTTCTTTATCAATCACTGCTTTGACGAACAGGCCTCTCCGACAGAGGGAAAAAAATTGATCAAGAAAAAAAGAGAAGAAAAAAGAGGAGAAAAAGAAGGGAAAAAAAGAGAAGAAAGCGCGGGCGTTAAGTCCCTGAAGACTCAGGGGCGTAACACTTTTCAGTTCTATTTATAGAAATACACTCACAATTTGTCACACTTGGGCTGCATAAGCGGAAGACGGCCTTTATTTCAACTTTACTTCACCTCGTCCTTATAAATAGGATGCATTTAATATCGAAACGCGTTTTTGCCTGAAATTCAATTATCAGTCTGTAATGTGACACGAATGACGATGCTCGTAGAGTATCTTTCGTTCTTTTTGTGGGGGGGGGGGGCTGGGGGCAAGGGGAGGGGAGGGGAGAGAAGAGGAGAGGAGGGAGGGGTGAGGGCGGAGGGTAAATTAATATCTCTACGAATGATTAGTACCTAATTCAAAAAGTTTTATTGTTTCGTCAATTACAGCAAAAGTAACAAAAAATCATCCTTGCTTAATTTAAAGGCATGTAGATAAACTTCCGCAAAACATTCCATTTGGAAGGTATCACCAGTTCCATGTTTTGGCACGCTCCAGTATTGGAGAATTCAACCATTGTAAATATGATATCATCATGCTACTTAATTTGCTAATGGTCCGTTGTCCGTTAATAACAACTTTTAATTTCTGTTATAGAATGTCTTTTTTATTCTTCTTTCTTTTTTGAACCGTTTACTTACAAGTGCAAATCTAACTTGTCGAAATTCTTGGCAAGGCCTTTTGATGAAACTAGTTTCAGTGTCAACTCTGTTTACATCAACCTTTCGAAAGGTAGGCCTATATGTAAAGAAGAAGAAAAAAGGGAATGGTAAAGATTTCACTTCTGCTGTTGCCAGATGCCTTCACCAAATATATCACCAATTTTAGAATTGCACATTTTCGCAATTTAGTGTTATGAGGATGTGGTTTTTATGTACAGATGCAGATGAACAGTTATTGGACAATGTTGCCAAATAATAAGCTGCATTCACCAAAAGATCCCTTTAACATAGGTATAAACGTCAGTTCTGCAAGGCAAAATTTAAAATAGATTAAACTCGAGAAAAGCGGTTAATAACCCCTTCATTATATATATATATATATATATATGTATCTATAGAAGTAACCTAGATGGCGAAACTTGTCATCGCAGAGATGTCTTAGATAGTTTGATCTATAATCACGGACACGTTTACGCCACGACAGACGATGGAGGGGGCTAGGATCCCCCACCTCTCCCACCCCTTGCGCACGTCACTGAGTACAAGCACGTGTAACACTTATAACAGAGGCACAGTCGTTACGTCGGTGCACCGATATAGCGATACATTACGTCTGTACACTGAGACTAAATGACCGGAAGCAATCGCAAACAGAACTAGATCTTATTTGACATTTGCTGCTGCATCGGTCTACATATGTTCAACTTCCTCATACAGTCTTCTATATGCTTTTACCTATTCTATTCGTACCGTACATTGGTGCAGGCCCCTTAGCTTTGTCAAATTTGAAAGGGGCAGAGTGTTGGTTGGGAGGGGCATAATGTTTGTTTCAGAGGGGGCATTTGCATTGATCTACCATAGAGGGGTCCATTACTGAAACTAGAAATGTGAAACAAAAATGGGGGGCATAATCGAAATTTGGGGGTATTGCCGTAGAATGCACCCCCCCCCCCGTGGCTACGGAGCCGCATTGGGGTTGGCAAGGAGTGAGTATACTTGAAAATGTGCATATATTCGTTTCCTCACACCTTTTCAACTATATAGGCTAACTTCAATTTCTTGTTAGTTTTCACTCTCTTTCACTTTTATGTTTCTTCTCCTACGACACTATGACTGTTGAAATTTGGTTGTCACGATTATTACTCTTTTATATTGTAAACATTCAAAATTTGCCGATCAAAAGAATTCCTTTGGGACCATCTTCCACCCGTACCGTGAAACCACGCTCATGTTCCATATAACAAAAAAAAAAGTTAAAAAAAAGTTTTCGTATTTCTTGTCTTTAGTCGTTGGCGTGTCGATTCGGTAGGTCATTGGCAACTCTTGTTTGTTTTCTTTCGTATTTATTAGGGAAAGTGTTTGCTTGTAAGTTCAAATAATCTCTTTAAGTGGAACTATTTGGCACTCAGGAAGTAATTAAACACATGTTTTGGCTGGCACCCACTGTGCACTATAATATATATTCATTGAGTGTGCGTGCGTATGTGTGCGTGCGTATATCATTGCATGTGCATATGGATTAAAGGAAGAACTGTAAGGAACGTTTTTTTTTCTCGGAAATAACCACTTTCCAATAGTTGATGGTATTTTATAATCCTAATATTCCTATTTCTTTCCTAGAAAAACAAATTACATAAGCAATATATTTAAAACAGTCTGCGATATATTTCAATCCTTAAAAAAAACAAAAACAATAGCAAAAAAAACGCACTTACAGCGTGTAAGCGTGAGCAATTAGAACTTTTTAAAAATGCAGTCCCTGATTCTTAATTATAGCGAAGATGATTAGGCTAGAGTTCTCTGCTATGCTAAAGTGTGTTAGGTCTTGTATTAAAGTTGATAAGTATTAAGAAAAAAGAAACAGCGTAACAGATTATACCAAATCCGTTGTGACATTTATTGTAGATCACATTGAAATATTTTGATACGAGGATATTTATAGGACAATTAAAAACATTAGCGTGACTTGTAACTAGAATTGCATCCGTGTCAAAGCCTCAATACGCTCCTCATTAGCATATCATGATATGAATATTTATAACTAAATAGGCGTTACTTTTAATGCTATAATTGTCATGAATAACTTCCCCAAAACAAGTTAAGAGATTGTTTTATTCCATTTGGAAGTTATTACAGATTTAATGTACCTTCATAGCCAATGACTTGGTCAAGTCTAAACATGACATCATCGAGCCATGCATTTTTTTTTTTTTGTATTCAAATATTTATTTTTTTAAATTTATTACAATGTATTGATTTTTCTGTAACGGTTCAAATGGAGAATGGTATTGGGTCATTGCAAATACTGAATTTAAAAATATGGTGAACCTCATTGGTTGTCAGTGCCAACACTAATAACGGTCTACCTTGGAAAATATGAACAATGAGAATATTGAATATTGAAAATATGAAACAAAGAGAAAGTAAAATGTTCCTATCCTACTGCGGCACAATGACGTCACAGATTTACAAATTGACAGCTCCCAGACATGACTTTGAAACTAGGCTATCTTCCAAACAGATTTTTCAAGATTTCAAGAACAAGATTTTTCTTAGCTGTTTGAGGGAAGCTGTTATTCACAAAGATCTCTTGTCCATATCATCTAAGATAACGGTTGGGTTGTCTCCCCCCCCCCCCCTTACCCCTCTAAGTAAGGCTATACGAGAATACACGGAGGTATTACCCCGAAATGGTCCAGTGACTTTGATATGCTAAGGATTCCGCAAGAACAAGAGACAGGGGTTTCAGTTTCTGGGTGCGCTTTGATATACCTCACTATCTTTGAGAGATCTTTTGCCATTGGCCAGTGTCACGATAGAGGGGTATGATAACGACCCCTTGGGATATCCACTTTACGCTACTTTTCCTTCAGAGGACTCACCGAAACGGACAATTGCGGATTTGTGTTTTTATATATTTTTCTTCTATAAACAATGTGGTATAATGATTGTATGACAAGTTTGAGTGGTCTTTAACTATATATATGAACAGAAACAGGTGAAAGTAGAGATTTTTCGACCGAGTTGATGTTTATGATCGGGACTTAGTCAAAACGACGGCTTTTTATCATTGCAAATCTTCGTAAGGCATTTCTTCTGAGGCTGACTGCATGGTATTGGTTGCGCGTAGATCTGACGTCATAACAGCGGTACCCTGACGCATGCGTGTGTATAATGATCACAAAATTTACATAAGTGGACATATCCTATGTTTATGCTTTATGATGTAGATAAGAAGGGGAAAAAATAGTTTCAAGAATAAGGAGTCTTTCTCGGAAATTGAGATGGGTTAAAGTCATACAGAAATGAGTCATATCCTTACGAGCAGAAAGTTATTGGTAATAGTCATAACTTGGAGAGATACAATATTCAGTACTGGATAAGACAGACCATCCATGGTAGTTTGTAGCATATTGTGTTTTCCTTGGTGGGGGGGGGGGCGTGAGCTTGGAGGGGTAGAAGGGCGAAGGAGGAATGGGACGGGGAGAGGAGAGACAGTATCTTAACATGATATTAGGGGAGCCTCCTTCGAATTCTTTGCTTATTTATATACAAGCAGGAGCACAACTCCCGTGTGCAGTTCAAAGAATAATGCTAGAAGAATGCTATAAAGTCATATAATGGTCACCCATGATTAAGCGTTTACTAATACTGGTAGTGATATAACAACCACTCGCATCATCGATCGTTATTTCCCCATCCCAATAGTTATTATGTACTTTTAAGTTACCGTCCTCTGTGTCTACCAATCTTTTTCTCTTTCTTTTCCTGTCGTCTACTTTTATCTTTATTTTTTGATTTATTTGTATTAAAAAAAAGTGTGGACGGGGGAGGGGAAGTGAGTCTACATTGAGGCGTTAATCTCCCAGGACAATGATTTTTGGAGAGAAATTTTGGATATACGCAATACCGGGTGACCTTTTAAACCAACAGGTTTTTTCAAGGAACCTTGAGTTTTTATTTTTTTGTCAGTCAATGAGGACCTCCTTTGTGAATTCTCGAGGTGTGGCGGGGATGACAACACCATCACCTCAGGACAACGTCGGGGACAAATCCGTTATTAGACACTAAAACAAACACTTGCTCGTGTTCTCTCTTATATTGGCTCTTTTTCACATCTTTGAAAAAAGGGGAAACAAGAAACTGTAAAATAAATATATTGTTTCATGGTCATTAGATAAACATCCTACTGCTACTAAATTGCAGTTAAGTGTTTCCGGTAAACAGGGCTACTGTTTTTAAATGGGATGACAGACGCAAGGTAAAATGATGACACTACGGATACCGATAAGAGACTTAAACGATGAACGTCATTATTCTTTGGAAGACACTATATAGAAAATATCATGAGATTAACATCAAAGGTATCATCAGTAAAGACCATCCCCCCTCGCAACCTCCCGCCCCCATCCTCTTTCCCCTCCAAAGTATGGTAGTTGATGAGGTGTAATCAAAATCTTGTTTCCCTTTATTCATATTTATTTATTTGCTGCCACTTCTCAAGAATGTGTCCACAGTGATTGATATGATTGGTTGAACAAATATCAGTGTAATTGATTGTCTTACGTAACTCGTCTCAATGTTAAGGAATAATAACGATGTACCAGAAACCAATGAAAATATTGGTTGCATTTAAAAACAAATTACCAGGTTAAGACCTAGGACCAATACCTGTCATGTGGTATCGGTATATGTACCATCTTGGAACTTAACATAAATGTGTGCAACTGTATTCAATGTTTGGATTTTGAAAATTCCGATGCTAAGATCCTTTCTTCACATAATTATATCGGTATATGGCCGAATAAAGGCGGTGGCATTTGAAGCAATGAGGCTTAGCAATCGGGAGGTTCCGGGTTCGTTACCCGGCCGAGTCATAGTAAGGTGGTTTTTCATCTTAGAGCAATCTACGGTTTTCCCATCTGAAATGACTTTCTAAATTGACAAGATTACCAAATAATAGTTGAAATGATGAATTGGAAACCACCCGACGTGTAAGTTGTAATACAATAACCCTTGCGGGTTTCTCCCACATTTGTAATCGCTTAAGCGTCGTAACAAAAACTGCTGATTACTATTATAATAGCATCTAGAACAAAATAAATATATAGGCACTACACCAAACGAATCGAAGATTTTTCGACACAATGTTACTTTATCTGGTCGTTCGAAAAGAAGAAAACAATACATGACAGGGTGGTGATATTGGGGTTTGATTGATACGATATTTGACTGTAATATAGTATCGAAACTTTAATCTCTTTTATCTCTTCGTGAAACCCGTTTCTGCTAATCCCCATGTCTAACAGTACTCAGTATATAAAGGGGAGGGAAACGACAACGGGGGAGATACGCAGGCAGCGCTTTAGTGTGGGTTTGGTGTCGGCATACACCATGTGCGGATGAGGCAATATTTGACACAAATACATGAAAACTAAACATATATTGGTTATTTTGTTCACGCATAGTGCAACAGATGTCCTGTGACCCGAAAGGCGTATTTTGATATTTAGTGCAGAGCTGCTCTACGGCAGCGAGGGCAAGCTGCTGTAGGCTCGTAACCATTTTTGTTAAAGGAGATACAATCCCAGCCAATTGTCATGAACAACTTCCTCAAACAGCTAAGAAATATATTTTATTTTCATTTGGGAGGTATCACAGATTTAATGTTTCTTCAAATGCAAGGCTGGGTAGACTTAAACAAGTCTAAATATGACATCATGTCGGTGCACGCGGGAGGGTTAACCGCGTACCTTGGCTATTATGTTCTACGTAGGTTATCACGCGGTCCACATGGCGACGGTGGGATAAAAGGTGTGCCACGCAGAGTTCTGTGATCCAAGCGGTGCATGTGACGCCAACAGTTTTGTTTAATAGGGGTAAAAACGGGGAGTGATTATATTGTCTTTCTGTCGCTTTAATGATTGTTTAGTGACTGGGATAACACAGCAGTTTTAAAATTTAAATGAATGGATGCTAAAGTTTTCCGTATAATGTAGGACCCGTAACCCAGTCAGACCACACCTGGCGTGTAGTGGCCTAGACTAGCCTAGACTCTGTATGTGGCCTAATTGGACACACCTGGCCACTCGGCTATATTGTTGTCTTCTCTTGGGACATCAGTAAGACTTGTTGTTGCCTGTTTAAGATGATGTGGGAAATAGATACTGTCAAATTGATTGGGTAAACAGAAAGGGAGATAAGGACCTTGTGTTATGAAGTTATTGTTAAGAAAGTGTCACCTTGACTGACCTTAGCTGGATCTAGGACAATATTTGGACATGCGCAGTAGTTGGTCGATAGTAAATTGATATGTACCAGCTCCCTTTGCTTCAATGACAAGTTAGGAAAAGGAAAGAGAGAGAGAAAAAAAGATTCATTGGTTATCAAGATTAGATAAAGAAGTTTCTTCCACACAACGAATTGAACCGGACAACAAAGTAAAAAAGAAAAGAAAAGGAGGCGGAAAAAAATTAGTCACTTTTTATGCTGTCTTGATAAAGATTGTGTGGCATATCTATGTCATTGTCACCTCAGGGAGTCGCGTTGGCTAATTCAAGGTTGTTATATTTACCCTGTCGCGTCCAACTTTTTTTTTTTTCTCTTTTTCGATGGCGAGCTAATCAGGTAATTGCCATATGACCTTACCGGTCACTGCGTCATAGATTTTAATTCAAGGCGGTAAAAGTTTTCATGTTACGTAACATTTTCAAATTTAGACTGTTTCTTTGTTAATTTATAGAACATTGTTTACGTCATGTTAATTATGATCATCATTTATAAACGAGATCACAACACCGATCATTAATTTTTCGTTTCTGCAGCCTTTGTTTAATTTCCTTCTCATATGAATATCCCATAACATTGATATACTTTCTCTTAAATATGAGTTTTAACATTCATAACATTGTTAGAGCCCTAGGACAAGTATCTCTTCATACTACACACATTTCGCTACAATTTTACATATAATCTATAGAGACAAATTGGGCAGGTTAGGCAAATGCTCGTGGACCCCAATATCAAGGGTCCTCAAGGGTAAATGGTGGGCCAGCCTGTGAATGTTTTTCAGGAGTTCATTCAAACAATTGGAAATAAACGATTTTGAGATTTTAGTGACAACCCCCCCCCCCCTCCCAGTGGAAAGGTACTTAAAATAATAACATAATAAATAAGTCTCCTCATGAACTTTCTTTTAACTCATTTGACAAAAATACTTATTTAATTCTTAAAGAAAAAGCCACCTAAGCAAGATAGAGCCTATATGCACGAAAAGTAAACAACTTAATCCAATCTCAACCCCAGTCTCCTTACATCGATCGAGACCGCACCCGTACAGGGGGTTGGGTCTGTTTACCTGTGTTTTTAGGGTGTATCTTGATTCACATCCTCGGCCATCCTTTGCCATGTAAGCTCCTTAACCGTGATTGAATCAAGTTGAATCAAAACCCCAGATTGATTTTCAAAAGAATTAAAGATTGCTCCACCCTTCGTGTCTCTTTCAAATCAAAGAATCAGAAGTAGAAAAACAAAACTGATTCACCCATGTGTCGCTATTGTCCAAGTTAGTTGTTATCGCGTTACCGTAGTTGTTGTCGCGATCACCGCTGACGTAGAAAAAAAAATCAACATTGGATTGGGAATTATTTGAACTTGGTGGTGAATCATCGTCTATAGTCGAACATTTTTGACCAGTCAATATTGATCTTGTGAGCTGTTTGTAGTAAACAACTCATTCTGTAAGCCCAGTAATTAGGTCTCATTATTCAGTAGGCTCCAGTGTTAATCACACACCTTCACTATATAACTTGTTTGTGCTCTTCTGCCATTTTGTTTTTCTATTTTGCCTTGGCTTTACTATATGTACGGCGGGCGGACCTGCTTGAAACTACTTGGAATAAAGTCATTATGAGGAACAATGGGTTTAGTGGTTATAAACAGGATTTAACCAGAATAGCTTCCCAGGGTCTTTTCATGCTCTTGAATAAGTAAATGTTTTGGTATTTTCATGTCACCTGGTATTTTCAAAGGAATGCATAATACTCTTTTTTATGCCAGTCAAAACCTAACGTTCAGTTGTAGCAAAACCTTCATGTAGCCTATAGTCTATATGTGAAGGATTTTTTACACGCGTTTTATTTAGTTATTTATTTTGCTGCGAACGGAGGTATTTTGCATGGTTTGAGAAATCACAGGAGAAATATGTTTTTCCTAAGGAGGACTTTGAGATGTGATCTGGTAAGTTATTTGTAGTATTTTCTGGCTATCCTTTTTAGTTACAGTGCCATCTTTTACTAACATAAACATCTGTTCAATCGTAACAAACGTAACAATTGTAGCCTAAGCTAGTATAGGCTGATCTGCGTACATAGTTACATTGGAGTACACACTGCACGTATTCGCTAAAGTCGGACTTTTTTAGGAATCTGAAACGATCCACATACTATGAGACCCATGAGTGGACCGATTTATCGAAGTTTCTGTGAGTTGGCATTGAGAGGGGCGGGGCGGAGAACTGATCGCCCAGTAGATACCGTTATGAAAACCTGATCAGACCCCTCGTCATACGAGAGTTTGTAATATGTAATCCCCGAAATATCATTTTATGAATGGATTTGTTAATTCTGTTCTAGAAGCCAACAACATGATCGAGGTAATTCTTCTTTCGTCGACAAAAAAAATATTAAAAGCCTAAATTATGTTTCAAATGGAAGAATTTCGCTGACCTTTATTTGATCAGCTTGTTGAACATTGTTTGCTTGACTGTACAAACATGCTTGGAACGTGCTTCTTTAAAGTTTACTATATATGGAATTGCCGTTTTAGTTGGAAGGGTATCCCGAGGGGTCAGGGTGGAAGAGGATAGTCATACCGTGGACATGGATAGCCGAATTTTGGGGTAGCTTTACTAAGGTTAACCAAGGTTTTTCTCTCTGGCCCTCGATCGTATATAGCAAAATATAATTTAGAACCCTTGTCATGAGAGCGATCTTTTTCCACTTTAAGGTGCACGTTACACAGAATGTTTTACATTAATGTTAGTACAATAACCTATACGACCGTTTAGTGTAACATAATGTCACATTGAACATCAAATATGTAAATTTAACTCAATCAACCTCCTATCAACTACGGTGAAATTATTCAATTATGCATTCACGTCAAAGTTGAGCAAATGATAGAAAAACGTATTGCCACCTTAAAAAACTTGCAAGGAAACTTATTGAGCAGCAAAGTCGCTGCAATCACAAACATATCTTGGTTAGATCGATTTGTATTGGTATCCAATTATTTCTGGAAATTTACATTGTTTGGTCAAAATGACGTCATCTGGAAAAGTGAGGTTATGCCTGAAGATAACTAGTCTGACAGAACTGTGTTAATGTGACGTTATCTACCATAGACATCTGCTTGCATGTGGTTAGATTCACTAGATTGTATGGGCGTAAGAACTTTTAATTTCCATCCACGCAGGCTGTCCATTGTATATATCTACTTCGCTTCCTCGCGTATATACCCTGTCTACTCATAACTTCAGCACTCTCGCGCAGTACCGTGCCTAGAGTTAAATAATAACCGTTTAGTAACCATGTATACGTCTTATCAACCGTTTGTGAGGATACAGCCAAGCTAGTCCTTCGTAAGTATCAAAACCTAGTTTCGTTCTATATGTGTGCCCGATTCTTTACAATCGAGACACGATTCATCACAAAAACAAAGAGATTAAACTAAATAAATCGCCGTTCGCATGAATAAATAAATAAATAAAAGTTTGATGGACTTTTCGCCATACCACATTGTTAATGTGGTTTATCAAACGCCAATTCGATCACTAGAAGCTTAAGGTGTTCTAAACCAGCGGTCCGCAGAATTTGGGCCCACGCCCCATGCTCTTCTATGAAGAACTGACTAATGACCCACCAGATTCCCTCAGAAAGCCTAAATGAACTGTAAACTGATATATACGTAAAAACGTGTTTCCTGTTGCGGTGTACATGTCACTGTGCATCAGCAATGTACGATATACGTCAGCTGAACATATCAGTTTACAGTACAGAAGAAATACATGAACAAAACGTCCAGATCATCATCATATAATTTGGTGATCATTTGGCGTTCCATGGATTTTCTTTATCGTCTCGTAATCTATTTGACTAGTGCAGGTGTTTATGATAAAACAGAAGAGTACCACAAAGATCGTGCGAGATGTGATAATATCGTCGTTCCCTCTCTTTAACCCCCCCCCCGCACACCCTTCCCCCCC
>JAIPMN010023883.1:0-13351 GCA_020650975.1 Apostichopus californicus
GCACTATTGTGAGCCAGTTGTACGTATATCGACAGCATATTACATCCATTCCTGAGCAATCGTCATTTCCTTGTCAGTCAGCTATGTCAAATGTCCCCAATCATTTTTTTGTTTTGTTTTTTATGTATTGGTACAATTCCCGCCTTTGGCAGAGCAAAGGAACGTCTTTGATTTAACAGATATCGTAGTTCACCATGCTTGTGTATGCATGCAAGCTTATATAACACTGTCTATATAAATGCGACTAGAATGGAAGGGGTTCAATAATACCGCCATGCTTCTAGATATACAAGGGACCTCATCGTCTATTGCTATCTACATCAGATAAGTGGTAGCATAGATGTAATTAAGTGCACTTTCGCGCCATATTTGATTTACCTTGACAAAGAGAAAACCATGTCACATCGAAGAGAAGTTAAATTTCCTGTTGCATCCTCTGGTGAGTTGAAAGAAAAGAAAGTCGCCTCGCGAACGAAAAAGAAACACTTAAGTTTGTTACGCTCAATCAAAATCAGGAACCCTTGTGAAATGTTATCTGATTAATTTGGTGGAGACCTCGAGTCAAGAAAAGCTAGTTACATTTGTTAGACACTTTACTTGTTGACTTATTTATTTCTCTCTTCTTTCTGTCCTCTCTTGTTTCTGTCTTAAGGTCCTTCCGTTCGTTATATCAACAAAGAGAAAAACCCAGACCGAGATGAACATTTTGTCAGATAGCCAATAATGACCTATATGACATTGGATGACAACGTACATGCAGAAACATATATGTTCATCTTCATGAGATGACAATTCGTTTTTCATGTAGGCCTATGCTACACTATATGAGCTTCGTCATGACAGGTGCAATGGAATTACCATATGTGGATTGGAGCCCGCAGTTGCACGGGTCCATATACCCAGGGTTGACAGTGTTCTATTTATATCTGTATGACGAAGTGGGCTGTCCAGATATAGTGAAATTATAGTGTGGAATTACAATGCAATTAATCTAATGGTGCTTGCTGTCTAAATCAGTAATACATCGACCATCCACACAAAAAAAAACATAGAGGTGGGAAAAGGGGACTTCTAATGGGTCTACCAATTGTATCGATTCATGCCACACTGTTGGTTGTTCAAGAGTTCTTGCATATACGTATAAACAGATGTTAATTTAAATAATTAAAATCTATATTCTATTTGATGAGGTGCGTAAAGGAAACAGATTGGTTCATATGGGGGTGTAATACCACAAACCTTTAGGACCACGACCCAGGGGTTGGGAAGTGGAAGGAAACAGTGAAAGGGGAGGCAGAGGAAGGGGAAGAGGTGAAGGGGAGTTGGTGAGAGGTGAGGGGAGGTGGAAGGGTATAGGAATCGTAAAAGCCCTATTCTCTCCATTTACAAAGTGATTTAATAATTATCCTGTACAAAATGCATAGAAATGTTCCTAATGTAAAATCAATAGGAACCTTCGCGTCATCGTTAATAGAAACATAAAATAAGCAATGGAAATGATTTTAATCATTTCATGCACTATCTGATTCCTCTTAATCTATATTAAGAGGACCAGCACAAATACAACTATTAAAATATTTCATATTTTAGTAGTTTATTAGTATCGTTTTAATCCAAAATTTGAGAATTTCTGTGGGAATTAAACATGAATGTAATGAACTTTGCCTCGAAATTACAAGCTGTATAGCTTTGAGACTAAATTGTAAAGCATGATGAGAAACTTGTTATCATTTTTTTTTTAAAGTGAACAGAAAATCAATCAACACAATTACATACATCAAAATTGATGGGAAATCACCAACCTCCTCATGTAAAAAGATATGACGTCAGAAAGCTTTTCTAATTAAGGTTTAACTTCATGTACTCCTCATAATTTATTCTTTTAACGGCATTCTGTGACGAAAGCAGATTTCGGTGATTATTTAATGCCTCTTGTCGTGTAATTTCTAAAAATGGGTTGCAATCCTAGTTAGCCAACTATACTTGTATAACCATCTGCAAAATATTCAACCTTTGCTCGAGCCTATGCTATGGTGCTATGTGCTATGGTCGAGTGGATAAAGGCATTAGAAGTTATGAAGCCTATATCACCTGAGAGGTCATGTGTTCGACCCCTGGCCGGCCTAAGTAAGATGGGGTTTCCATCCGGGAGAAATCCACGGTTTTCCCAATCTGAAATGGTCTTGCAGATTGTAAAACAAAAAAATCTAAAATAAGCTAAAAGTGTGTATAAAATTGGATAGCCCCCCTACGTGAAGTGTAATTAATAGGCCGTTAGGCTTCTCACACATGAATACGAGGCTGTTTAACGTCGTACAATAACTGCTCTTTTCTAGGTTGATATCTTATGGTATATTTATAACGGTGAACCGAGGTTATGAACTTATTTGACCATAATTGATTTTACATTTTTTTTGTACTAACATCAACCAATACTGGAACTATCTCATCAACACTGAATAAACCCTAATTAGAAAGATTAGAAAAACAATAAACATGTCATAGTCTTTGAAACCAGTCGTTTCTCCATCTGCTATATATTAATGTTTCCCTCTATAGAACATGAACTCATGGTTCGTTCGTTTACGATGAAACATTCCAATGAACTTATTTTCTCTTGGATTTTCTTTATCAGACGACGAATTACTAAGAATTTTATACATCTTTTTAGTCGTCAAATACTTTACCGGATATGAATAAATTATGTGTTTGAAGTGGATTGACAGACAATTTTCAATTTAATTGATGGACCGGAAAATAGTTTTACCAGTAAAAGAAAGATAATCTCCTTTCTAGGAAAATGAGCAAACAATGACTCCAATGGATCGAAACAAAAATTATGAAAGAAAATTGTTTAAAAGTCGTTTAAAAAATTGCTATCAAACGGAAATAAAGCCCACATTCCTTCAATTGCAATGTTTGTTATACTTCGCTAACCAAGAAAGAAAAAAAAATAGAATTTAAGAAAAAAGTGCCAAAATAAAATAAAAAGAGCTTTACAAAGATTAAAAAATGAAACAACTCAAAACACAAGAAATGGAATAATTTTGTCTCAAAAAGGGTTCCACTTCTAGAGAGCGAAAAGAAGAAGAATAAAAAGAATATAAAGAAGAAGAAGAAGAAGAAGAAGATGAAGAAGAAGAAAAAGAAGAAGAAGAAGAAGAGGAATTATCTTCTGTTTTACAAAAATGAAAGAAATTTGAAAGGCCTTTTTTGACAGGGTTTGACCCGGAACACTTGACTGATCTTTTAGGTCATGGAATATTACATTAGTCTTTACCTTGAGAAGCACTTTAACAAATGCAAAGAAAACGATGTGATATACTAAAGAGAAAATTTATCTAAAAGTTCTCTTTATGAATAAATAATTGTTCATTATCTCATTTTACTTAATATATGAGCGAAACAGAAGGTGAAAAGAAGTTGCCAAAAAATCTCAATGATGAATGGACTTATATAAGGAACATTATACCATCAATTTCTGATGGCTATATATATACTAAAAAATAAAATATCAAAAGTGAAATGAAAAAAAAAAGAGTCTAGATGCTTATCAATAAATTTTGAGTCAATTTTTTTTGGTTTCTTTTGCTTTTAAGAAAGGGCATACGTGTTGTTAAAGTAGGCCTATACGCATTTGTGAATACTTTCAAACATGCATTTGACATCATAGACGATATTTAGTTATAGCGATGCCGTGCAAAATTGACCGTACGGAAGTTGGAAATATTAAGATATGGATACCTTAGTTTGATAATCTACAAAATGATATTTTAGGATTGGTCTTGCACGTAATATGTAGTATCTCAGTGGTCTGGAGTGGCCGAAGAGAGTTAAATCTGGGCACACCACAACATTACCTCGAAACATCAGAGAAAAATGATCCATTTCTGCAATTTCGTACCATAAATTAAAGTGAAATGTTTTGTATTACATTCCTTTCTAATTTCTCAACAATAGAGCATCTTAAAATTAAAATTGTATTTTATTTTTTTGTCAAAAGGACACTTTTCAATATTAAAAAATTATATTTCAGTTATCTTAATTTGATATTAATGTTTCGAAAGTAACGATTACCGTTCTATATAGCATAGACAAAATTTGAGGAATAAGTGTAAACGTTTCACATAGTGCACCGCAATTTGTGGCGAGGGCGGTGGGGGTGGGGGTTAAAGGGGGAGGTTGGAAGATCTGTTTTCTGATAATATCTCAAAATTTCCTAGTAAGTGCAGCCTTGGGTTTGTCCAGTATTCACTATAACTATAAATGGACTATCACTATAAATATTCGGTTTTCTACATGAAGAACAGGTATATAGATATGTCTTTCATGTACTCACTAGGGTACCTTTCACGGTTATAAGGCAATTTTGTAAGTGATTGACACGGTATAGGCCAGCATTCAATGATGAGTGTATATAAGTTACGGATTACCACGGTAGACTACTTCATACTATACTTATAAATCCAATTGTCATTTGTTTACATAGTGAAGTGTTTCACCGAGGTAGGCGCCCGGTTTATTTACGTAATCCATACGGATCAATGTGGAGAAGGTATAGGAAACGACAGAAAGTATCGATAAAGGGGGCGGTGAGGTACGGTATGGGACGATGAGGTATATATAGGGAACGGGTGATTACATAATCCGAGGGAAATGATTTATATTTAAAGTTTTATGTTTAAAGTTGTAATCAAGGAGTGAGAGAGTTTTTTAGACGACAAAAAAAAAAAAACAACTTATCAAATCTCCCTTAGAGAGCAAATTTAAGCGCTTACGTCAATATTTGGGAGTGTTGATTTAAGGCAAAGCGCTTCGAGTTGACATTTCGCTAAACTGGTCTTAGTTGAAGGGTGCTTCAGCGATGAGTGGGATCTCATTCATTATCCTTCTACCAAACACTTCGCCTGGATATAGTCACTGAGTCTCTTAACTTTTGTCAAAATATTGAAGTTTTCTTTTCTTTCATAATAAAGCTGGACGTTACCACGTTGTTCAATAATATATACAAAAAGGTTCGCTGAATAATGACCCCAAAACAAACATTTTATCGACAATCATTGTGGAGTTCTTTTGTGGCTAAAAGCTATTGAAGTGCGGAGTGATACCTGTATCTAGACACCTATCGCATCTAGACACCTATCGCAACCATTTTGTTACCTTTTGAGGCAAGTCGAGCCAATGGTTCCTCAACCTCACCCACCCTACCCCCATCTGTTGCCCCCCCCCCCGACCGTGCCTTACAATACATTGCATCCATGCGTTTAAGTTTACGCAATATAGAGTTTATTATAATGCTATTAAGTACATGTTTGTTTTAATACAGTGTCCATTTCTTATTCCAAAAGTGAAAATAGGTGTTCAATAGATGGACGGGGGAATTGGTGGGATATTTGACCATCTAATTAACCCGACAGGGACCTAAACCTCTTACTAGTTGGACAAACATAACTCCACCCCCCCCCTCCTCTTTCATACACACACCCAACTCCCTCCCCTCCATGGCGTCAATGTACTTGACTCAATTTTCTCCATCCGGGTGTGGTCGGTCTAACGATCCACTTTGTAAAAGAATTTCTCACAATATATACATATATTTCGTATGCAGGCGTAACTTGTCACAAATTTCACAAATCGAATAATCCCAAAAATAAAGTTAATTGGCATGGAGAGTGATCAAATTAAGCCATTCCTTGGCTAATTAACGAGACATGAATGATCCCATTCGACGGCAAGACACTTTGGTATAACAAACCGGTGATGACAGTTATCAGCTTCAAAGGAACTCCAAAAAACAATGAGTCGAATAAAAATTAATTCCCTTTTCTAATATATAAAAACAACTAAACTGCAACAATGCCTTCATAATGGATTTCGAAAAATAGCACTTAAATATCATTTTTTTTTATGTCCTGATGTAATTCGTCGGACTACCTTTCTACCATTTGCGACGGAAGATAATGCAATAGGAGTGGGAGTCTTCGAGCGGGGATTGGGGGGGGGGGGGTGGGTGGGGATGGAGCATGCGATTTCAATTTGCCAGGGAGCAAACAAAAAATATTACCTCAAAGGTCTCCGTCTAATTGGATCCTCTGTTCATTCCATATACCACATATTCCAGTGTTTGAATGTTGTTCGACGAATGGCCCGGCTTGTTAATTACTACTGGATTTAATTTAGCAACGAAAGATCACTTCTAGAAAGAGGGTATTTTATTGCCAAGAAGAGATATCTTATGAAAAGGTACATTAATTAGGTTTCTCGCACAACTTAGGCAAGCACGCCCCTCCCTCTCCCCTGAGCCCACTTCTGCCCATCCCCCCCCCCCCCCACCATTTATGGCTATCGGTTACCAGTCCGTTCACGCATTAATGATTTACCTTGTATTCAACACTCATATGAAGTTCATTCAACCAAGCAAGTGCGTTGAAAAAAAAAAACAAGTCCCCTTAAATTTCCTACTATGAGTGATATATTATTTAAATCCATTGTTCAAAATAAGTTACAACCTATTCTCACACCCCTCGCCATTGTCAGGTATTTTCATCAGTGCGTATATATATATAACACCTTATTCAGGATATAAACATAACCGCAAGCTCTCATGTACATCTCATTTCCCTGCCAATCAAACGAACTGGTAAATATTTACATATCTTAACTTCTAGTCCCACACGAACGTGAGCACCTCTTACCATCGACGTACTGTCTGGACCATCTACCCGAGTACAATAGTCCACAAAGTTACTAAAAAAACACTTTAGTGACTAAAAAAAGAACCTCCTTGGCCACTTGTCTCGGTGGAAAGTGAAACATACTGTCAATATTTTTAAGATGATACAAGTAGAACAATGTTGTTTCGATTTACCGGTTTTAGAGTCCTTTTAAAGCCACTTAAATTAAGTTGGCTTCCCACTTCCGCGATACTTAAAATAGTTCTTGAAGGTACTCTGGTGGTTCAACATATACATGCGGAAGAGGAAATGTTACTTGGCAACAAAATTTAACCAAAAAAAATAGTCCAAGCTCGGAATGTGTGACCAATAAAAAAAGGGGGGGGGGGAATATTTTAGAAAAAACAAAAACTGTAAGGAAATGTTTGGTAATATCACGAAGTAAGACATAATAACAATTTGAAATTATTGAGGCCTCTGAGGAATACTCGTCAGATCATAAACTAAAATGGGTTTTGAGAGATGAAGTTGTGTATGTGTGTGTTTGCAGTGTACGTGTGTGTATGTGTATGTACTGGAACGGCCAAAGCTCGAAACTTGTGAGAAAATTTGAACACTAACATCGTTAAAACAGCAATGTCGAAGTAACAACAACAAAACTAATGTGTTTACACCTGCGACATTGCAAATAATATTAACTGCAACATTGTTAAACAGGCAAGATAAATTCTATTACAGCAAATTCATTGTGTTTATAATAGCATCAATGTTAAAATTATTTAACAGCAACACTGTTAATGCAGTGATACATAACGCTATACTAAAACAGGTACAGAATTATACTTTTAGTTGCTATGGAAATTCGCCTCATTGAATCCAAGCATTTTACTCAGTATCAGGCAACAGACAGCCATGGGATCTCCGTCGTAAGATCCTTTTGAATAAAGACCTTTGGGATTTTAAAAAAACTTTTTGTGATGAATCGAGTCAATTTTCGTTATTATTTGATGGCAAAATCCCACAACATTGCAGTTCATCACCGTGTCAGTAAAGTTTCATTTTTCTTTTTAGAGTTTCACTACTAAAAACCAAATGTCGAAAATATCTTAAATTGCCAATGTTTGGCATTTTGAAACGTAATTAGTTGTAATAATGAATTTACTTTGTGAGAGGTTGTGGGAAGAGAGAGAGAGAGTTTATTATTAATTAACTTGTTATTGTTTCGTTTGACGACCAACATAATTACTAGGAAGATGACTTAATTTGACTAACTGTGATCTTAGTTTGAGAAAATGCTAGATAATTGTTCTAAAATTGCTGGACTTTATAAACTAATCACACGTAAATGTAAACACGAATGTCATTGTTTAGCAAGCTTTACTACAGGCTCCGTGTGGAAACCTTCTTTGATTTGTCTTATTACTATAAATGAAAATGTTAAAAATAGTCTACATCTTAGATATAATGATAAAGAGGTTTGATGGTACAACTTCGTTGAAGAAAAAAGCTGTTCTAGATTTGTGGAAGGGTGTCTTAAAGACTTTTGGGAAATTGCGGGGGTATGGGGGTTCTGTTTAGACATTTCAACTATGGTTTTAATTTAAACCGAAAGGAAAATATTTGAATATTTGGACATTTGACAATGCTCAAGAGGCAGCACATTCCACTCACGTGATGAATATTCAGTGCTATGATTTATTATACTTATCCGCCGAAATATACCAACGCCAACTCTTAAAAATTGATATGAAATGTTATTGTTTCTGACAGAAAGGAAATGAGTTTCTTTGTTCATAGAAAATTCATTTTTCCTTCAGATAGACCCAAAAACAGTATGCCGCATGTGATCAGGAAGAGTGCATTATCATTCCCAAGTCTAAGTAGCAGACTACACAGTTGCTATGGTGACACTGAAAATGAATGGGATTTCTACTCACCAATAACTGCATTTGGATTCTGCTCCCCCACTCTTTCAGATGAATTAGATGCGTGAATCCGAAACGAAAAAAAGTCAAAGACAATTATAACGAGTAGACCTTAAACGAGAGAGATAGAAAGAGAGAGAATTTGTTAATGTTTTGTTTAATATATTAAAACAAACGTTTGACTATAATATACGGTATTCTTCAAACAGAGGTTCTTTGTGCTTGCCGTTATACTCTAGGTATAGATAACCTTTCGTGTACCCTTATATTTGTGTAGGGAATCATTAAGAAAAAAAGTCTGAATTTCGTACCGTAACATTATCACATGACATCACATTTAAAATCAGGTGGCTTTCAAAGTCAATGCAGTACAAGCCTAGTGGGTCATAGTGCGAACGGGCCAGCAGACCACATTGGGACCTCGTAAGTGTTACCAGTGGTTAAGAAAGCAGGGGCAGCTATTGCACTAAATATTAGCTTCGTTTGTTTTCATTTCTAACTTTTTACCGATGTCTTCTCTTTTGAAGTGATTTTGGTAGCTATCGAAACTTGACTTCCACCCCCATCGTTACATGAACTTTCTCGAGGGTATATTGGTAATTATTTTACACAAGCTATGCCTACTTGGTCAGCTAACTTGCAGAAGGCTTAATCAAAAACTGGTGAGATGTATGTCCGTTGAATGAAGGACTCTATCAGCTGATGGGACGTATATCCATTGAATGAAGGACTTAGTCATGTATATTGCGGGACGTATATCCCTTGGATGAAGGACTTTATCAGCTGATTGGGGCATATATCCCTTGAATGAAGGAGTTTGTCAGCTGATAGGAGGTATATCATTTGAATGAAGGACTTGGCCAGCTAGTACATTTTGGGTCACGGCTATTTCCCGCCTCTTTTCGAATCACTCCTGGTTAGAAGGCCTACACGTGCCTATTGCGTGTACGTTAAAGCGATTTGATTGCAAATTATGCTCATGTTAAAAAATAATAATAATAAAAAAAAACATTAATAGACAGGATTGCTATGTTTGTTTGTATTTGCACCACTTTGACAAAACCACGGAATAATCACAACCTAAATGGATACACGCCAATTTGACGAATGAGTGTGTTTTTCAATATTGGTTTGCCAAGTCAAGGCGAAAGGCCTATTTAACTATGCTTAATATTCAATCTCAATTTTGGAGGATTAGCGACTGATAATATACTGCAAAAACCATATTTAATGTAAAGCGTTCACTGGAATTGGAACCAGATGATGCAATAACATAACGTAATCATCCAACTAAAGCTATGCTGTATTGGCCCCAAATATGCATGATTTTCAAATATATACCTTTGGTCGAAAGTTTTAAACAATTTTTGTGATCACCCCTTTAACTCACTGGGACATTCAAACATCTAGTGTGTTCATTTAGAATGTCTGAGAACAATTTGGATAGTAAAGACCTCCAGGAAAGTACTTATTGAAAACTTCTAGCAATTATAGCGTGCTATAATTTGGAGCCTATACAGACTACCTTTAAGTTTTGGTTTCATACTGATATCTGGCTTAAACAGACAAATTTATCTGCTATTACGTCAGAAGTAACCGTAATAAGGAACCCATTTCAATCGAAGGTATAACCACGAAGGTGATAAAAAATAAACTTTTCAATCTAAACAGCACCTCAGAGAATATAAGGGAGGGAATTGAACAATGAAGTAATTAACACGACTGCAGAGTGAGAGATTGTTGAATTGTACTTCATTACACTGAAAATGTATGTATATTTTTTAGATCCTCCTGCAAGCAGGAACTCGCGAAGAAAGCCTCAAAGCCGCAAGCTGACCGAAATCAGTCTCTTTAGATTCATATTTAACGTCCATGTTAAGAATTGTCAATTGTCAACAACTCTGTAACTGGACGACATACATTAATCTGGGAGTGACTCGAACTGGGGACCTTGTGATTGGAAGGCACCGGCGTTAACCACTGAGCTTACTGAGCTCAATGGACATGTCATTGATAATTTGTAGAGTGAGGTTACATATATATGAACCAGGGAGTTGTTAGAGCCTCCAGTACTAACGCGATAACTTATCTATTTGCTTTCAAAGAAATTACCCTTCGGTCTCAGCGCAAAATCAAGAAGGCGTTAGACCACCCTGGGCAAGTTTTGTCGGTCAAGACAAAACCGGGTTTCCTTTTTTTTTCTTCTTTTTCTACTTCTTCTTATTTGAGAGGATGAACAGTTAAAAAACCTTCATTTCCCAAAAAAGGAAAAAACATGCCACTCTTGTTGTCTTAAATCCCGAAACCACGACAAACATTGTAAGGTATGTGACGGTTTGCTCAGCAATTCTCACTGTGAAAGGCATTCTGTGAAATGCTTTTGTACTGCTTGCTTAGATGGAGGGTATTATCCCGGCTTCTCGTGTTTACAGTGGCCGAGAGGGCTGATTTGAACTGGAGCTTAAAGCAGTTTTTTTCAACAAACAGGTATAAAACTTTGCCTGACTGAAGAGGTTGCTAAAGTTGCACTTGAGAAACAGGTGAAAGGCTCAAAGAAGGAATGGCGTTCGACAGATCTGGGATAAGTCGCAACACTTTCGATAAAGTAAACCAAATTCCATCCGGCCGATTTTGAAACAGGGGCAAGTTTTTTTTTGTTCACGAAGGAAAGGCTTTCGACAGAGGGATTGAAATTCTCCATATAGTCTCAACTGATGTATAGCCAATTTCGAAGTTACGTCATATGGGACACCCTATCCCCCACCCCCACCGCCCGCCCCAACCCTTACCACCCTGAATATCTTCATATACATTTACAGTCGAGAATAGTCTATAATACAATTCCTTTAATTTTAATTTTAATTTTAATTTTAAGTTAAATTTATTATTATATATGAAATTTATTTTTATGTGGTAAATAGAAGTTTAAAGAAAGGTTTAGCCTTACAGCAAGTTCAATGATCAATCGAACCCCAGCGTGAAGTAATGTCTCCTTTTGTTTCTTCGAGTGTCTTCAAAACGTAAAAATATTGGATAACATTAATTCCTATTTAGCGATATTCATACAAACCGTAATAGAGGTGCATCCATTGTGACGTCAGTGAAAGCATGATGTTGAAAATCTTCAACCGAATGTATATATGTACATTTCTAAATTGTGCAACTTTAAATAGATCATTTAACCTATATCCATATAGTCTTTCCTTCCAGTAAAACTATTACAGTGTGTTGTTTTAAGCGGCTATGACGTATTCCATACATTGTAATACATCATGTTGAATTCTGCTCTCAGCAACATTGGTAATTACTAAGCTAACGACAAAAGTAACCTGTGCCCAAGATTTGGTATAGAAATAGGCTATGTGGCTATAAGGGAATCTGCTATACGAGCGTTCAACATGGTCTTGACTCTTGACAAATACAAAGTGTTGATATTTTTGTTTTGAAAACGTATAGCTTCGGTGGCTTTATAAAGGTATTAAACAACTGTTGTTGACTTTTTAACGTAAGAAACTAACAAGATACTTCGTGGTCCTGTGATTATAATTAGAAGGTGACGTTACATTTCACCTGTGTCCAAAAGTTCGGTATGCAAATATGCTAAGTTACTATAAGAGCATATGTTACGAGGGTGCTGTTAATAGCTGTTGACATAAACAAAGTGGCTGCAGACAAACACAATCTGTTGATACTTTGATTTGAAATGTATTTAGCCTCCGTTGGTTCTGATAGGGTATTAATTAAGGACCTGCCGTGATTATTAACGTTATAAACTATCAAGATTTGGCGTGCACATGTCATTATTAAGTGATGTTACGTCGTGCCTAAAGTCCAATATACTAAATGACTACGAGAAAAGTCTGCTTTGAGAGTGCTATTAATGGCTATTGACTTAATACAAAGTGTTTACATGGTTTGAAACGCATAGCACACACATATATAGCCTTTGCTGACTGACGTCTGTATCGGACTATTGTGACGTATACAACAGTAACAAGGTAGACATTGTGGTCATGTGATGAGAGACGTGTAGTATTCGAGTCCGTATGCGTACTCGTGAAGTGTGTTGTGGTACTCATGGCTTTGTACTCGAACACGTGACCTTTATAGGCTATTCGTAAACGGGTCATTGTACTCACACTATAGAAACCTGTGCAAGATGATATTAGACTTGCAAACAAAAATTCTGCTTTAATGTGTACACGTCGGACACGAACTGCTAGCAAAAAGGCCAGGACTACAAAATTTGTGATTGCACTAAACAAATATTAAAGCTTTCTATTTTGAAGTGGCCTCAACGTGCTAAACAGCCCAAAGATTACAAAATTACTGCCTCGAGGTGTTATAATCACAAAATTCGAAATAGGTTCCGAGCAAAAAACCATAAGACGGGAAATTACAAACTTAAGGTAAGTAAAGGTACAAAACAAAATTGTCTTAGGGTCGTGATCACGTTGAGTAATGTTATCAGAAAGTTTGACGCTTTCTATCAAACGTTTGTGGCATTTTATATCACATACATGTGAGTAAATAAAACCACTATTGCCACGGTGCATTTGTTCAAGCAAGTTGCACTTGTTATGTTATTTCCCATAAATATAGCAGGATTTCCCAAATGAATAGAAAGAAACATTGCGAAATACATACAACGGGAATAAAGTGTACATGGAGAGATAAGCCTAGATATATTTTCACTAAAAGTGAACATTTCTGTATATATTTATATATTTATATATTTATATATATATATAT
>JAIPMN010023885.1:0-16657 GCA_020650975.1 Apostichopus californicus
CAAAATGATTTTTTTCTCAATGTACTGGCATATTTTACAGAGAAAGTAAACTTGTAATTTTCACTGACGTACAAAGGATTAAGAGGAAACATTCTTACCCTGCATTCTTCGCATTTGGCACCACTGTAGCTTGAATTGGCGTTACAGTTACAAGCACCACAGACGCACTCTCCGTAACCATTGCATGTTTCCTGTGATACAAAGAAACAGAACCTATCTTAAGTTTGAAGAGGAACTACTGATTAGGAAAAACAGTTTGAAATATCTTCTGAATATCATATATTATTGACTGGTTTTCAAAATGTCAAAACAAAAGTCTCATGTATGTTTACATTCGAATACAAATTTGGAAACAGTAAAGAAACATTAGACAGAAAAGGATTCAAACCAGACTCCCTCAGGATAAAGATTCATAAGGCAACTGGTTCAAATCCTGTTTGAGCTGGACAGTGTTTTATTATATGGGGGGTGGGGGTAGGGTGGGGTGGGTTGGGGGTGGTGTGGGCCGTTTGGGTGATGTACATACCCCATTAGCAGCTATGCAAGTGTCTGTCGTAGTTGAGCAGGCACAAGAAGGTCCAGACCACCCAGCCTTACACTGACATTTACTCTTTCTCGATGCCTCATCACAGACACAGGTGCCGTGATCTTCACCTGATAAAACAAACGGGGGGAAAAAAGAAGATGATATTTATGAGAAGGACCGATGAGAAAATCGAGAACAAACTACAGAGATTATACCAAGCAACACATAAAGGAAGGGGCAGCAAAAGAGAACACTGGACCAGACGAGAAATGTCAAAACTATACTTCAAAGTTTAAAGAAAGTGGTTTGAAATGCTCAATGAGGAATGGGGGGGGGTGGGAGGGGGCTGTTACATATCCGACTTAATTCTGATAGAAGGAAGACCTAAAGAACGGTAAAATGTAGAAAGTGGAAACAAAAATGGATGATGATGGGAAAGGACCAGAAAGTATAGGGATTGGACGATAAGGTAGAATGACTTAAACACTGAACAAGTAAATTCCAATTATCATAGACTCATCGATCATCATGGATGGATGATCGACTTAATGGCTGCTACTCGGGCCACTTAATTCCTGCATGCCAAGAACTTAGGAAAGATGATAGCTTAGGTAATTTTCTTATGGACACCTCGGTGGGTCGGGTGGGCACCACCGTGGGTCGGGTGGGCACCGTGGTGGGTCGGCACCGGGGCGGGTCGGGTGGGCACCGCGGTGGGTTGGGAGCAAAGAAAACTTGGCAAGTGAACCAAATATGGTCTTTCACTACTAACTTTTATCTGCTTTGCAATTGACACTAACAAATCTTTCCGCGATCAAACTTTGTAACAGGATTGCATATGTGCGACAACTTTTTCGAGATGCATGAAGCTGCTGGAAGGACCAACATTTAACCTTTTGAGGATGTAACTTTTTTTATGGTCAGTCAGAGTTACAAATGGTTAAAACTGATCTTTACAAACCTCCACAGAGTTGACCTCTATGCCTATCGCAAGAAAAATTATCGCATTCGCAGAAAGTTCCCTTCACCACTTCCTCTGGATTCTGTAAAATGAAATGGAAGATTTCTGTTTCACGAAAGTGATGAAGTCACCCATAACTTCCCAAGGTTTGTAGCACAGAAGAAATTGAAAACACCATGCCACTGTTTTCCTAATATCCTTATTTTAGTTTTTTTCTCCAAATTGACACAATCAGTTCAGCTCAATGTTTGCCCTACCACTCCGACCCCCACCCCCTCCCCCACCCCTCCTCCTTTAGAATTCTGCTCTACTTGCACCAATTTACATAACTCCTTTAACTAAAACAAGAGAGCTACACAAGACTACACCCGATCATCTTTAGTCCCATATGCTGATGTAGTATACACACTATTATCTGTGTTGCAGTTAACAAGAGTTGACCCTGACAATAGAAATCAATAAAATGTACACATCGGCTTTTGTTAAAATGTGATGAAGACTTCAAATGGTCCTCACCGGTCTAGGGAAGCAAACACAATCACCACAGACACAAGATCCTCGTCCTGAACAGATAATGGTAGAATTTCCTCTGAAAATGGGGGGAAAAGAAGGATAAATGGATGAGTTAAATGAAAATACCAGTATTTACATGAAAATGATGGAAAAATTACATGCAAAGTTAACATCATCCTCAACCACAAATCAATTAAATAAAATTAATAATTCAAAAAGGCAATCAGGGAAGGTCCTTTCCTGATGTAATGGCAAGTTTGTTCCTCCTATTCCATCTAACATGACAGAAAATGTGGTGTTTATGAAGAAAACAACCAATCATTCTGACCTGACTGAGATTGAAACTCATTTATTTGAGGCTGTGCCACACATAATTAGAGTACACTATCCCTTTACCCTGCCTCTGCACTGCCAAACATCACCTAATGTCATTAATGGGTATTTGTTTCTTATGGACATTAATGTAAATAAATGGCATACATACACGATTGGAATGTTCCATATAGACAGTACTTACCTCTCTGTCCCCTCCCAACCCCAACTCTCCTCCTCAGTCTCTCCTACCCTACCCCTGACTGTCCTACCCCCCGACTGTCCTACCCCCTAACCCTAGACTGTCCTTCCCCTATCCCCAAACTGTCCTTCCCCCTTACCCTAGACTGTCCTTCCCCCTAACCCTAGACTGTCCTTCGCCTATCCCCAGACCTTCCTCTACCCCCAGACTCCTTTCCCAGTCTCTTCTTCCCACCACAAGGCTCTCCTTCCCCACCCCAGACTCTCCTTCCCCCACCCCAGTTTCTCCTTCCCCACCCCCATTCTCTCCTCCTTTCATACATATTGACTACCACTATTGTTCAACAGCTTAACTGCAGTTCCATAGAGTCAGTTCTTACAATGGATACCAACATGCTGAGAAATGGTTTGGACACCTACTACGTGTGTTGTTGCGGACGCGGTACTAGCGTGTAACTTACGCTTTGCATATTATCGCTTATGGATACCAACATGCTGAGATATGGTTTGGACACCTACTACATGTGTTGTTGCGGACACAGTACTAGCGTGTAACTTTCGCTTTGCATAAATTATGGCTAACGGATACCAACATGCTGAGATATGGTTAGGACACCTACTACGTGTGTTGTTGCAGAGCGGTACTAGCGTGTAACTTACGCTTTGCATAAATTATGGCTAATGGATACCAACATGCTGCGATATGGTTTGGACACCTACTTCGTGTGTTGTAGCGGACGCGGTACTAGTGTGTAACTTACGCTTTGCATAAATTATCGCTAATGGATACCAATATGCTGAGGTATGGTTTGGACACCTACTATGTGTGTTGTTGCGGACGCAGTACTAGTGTGTAACTTACGCTTTGCATAAATTATCGCTGTCCTCCAGTGTTGGGTCATCAGAGCTGCATTCACATTTACGTCCGTAATGTCCAGCGTTGCAAGCGCAGGCCCCGCACTCCAGAGTACCGGCCCCATTAGAGCAATCTGGGCTGTTTGGAATCTGAAAAGGAAAGTACCATCTGCTTATTGAATGCTTCTGCTTGATGGATTTAGATTGGAAATGTAACAACAGAACACCTGACCTAGTTTTCCATCCTTTCGGAATAAAACTGTTGACATTACCGACAAAATTTCCCAAAACTTCAGTCTCAAGAACTGAGTTGGTAGAAAAGGACTTTTTTAACCTGAGGTCAATGAATTATACAATTATGCAAAATGTTATCTTTGCTCTCTCAAATTTTCTTAACAATGTTTTAGCTTGTCTTAGACAGAGGTTCTATCAGACATACCATTTCAAATGCATGTCACTGGTTTAACATATATCTTTTGCTGTTTGTTCCACTGCTGAGATACTAAAACAAATCAAATCGAATCTTACCCCCGAACCTTCACAGTCACAATCACACAAGTAATCAATGTTGACCAGAAGCTCCTCGCTGAAGCCTACAGGACGAATGGTGAAACTGGAAACAAGTAAAAATATGCAGAATATTAATATGCGATGCTAATACATTTACGACTTCTTTCATAAATAATTGCAACCATCACATGTTATAGACATCATGAATATGCATAATCATATAATAATCCCAAACTACCTATTTATGGTTATATAATTCATCTAAGTTTTTCTAACTTTCCAGCAGGTTATACACAAAATGAATGAACAACTTACCACATGTAAACAAGAAAACTTAAAGCAATAGCACTTTATAATTCAGGACAAATACTGGCTCATTACATGCATCATGCATATGCATGACTACAGTAAATTTCATGCCTAATGAGATACAGATATTATTGGGGTTCTCTACTTTCAGGACAGATACTAGCTCATTACATGCATCCTGAATATGTATGACTACAGTAAAATGTCTGCCTGACTTTAACAAGGTGATATATCTTCATGGGTTCTCTAATTACTGGGCAGACACTGAGACATTACATGCATCATGAATATGCATGATTATAGCAATATCTCTAATTGATTGTCTTTACCTAGAGGTTCTACTCTCAGGGCAGGTATTGCCTGTTACCATGACATCAAAACTGATGAATATGTATGATTATAGCAGTAACTCTAATTGATTGTCTTTACCTGGAGGTTCTACTCTCAGGGCAGGTATTGCCTGATACCATGACATCAAAACTGATGAATATGTATGATTATAGCAGTAACTCTAATTGGTTGTCTTTACCTGGAGGTTCTACTCTCAGGGCAGGTATTGCCTGTTACCATGACATCAAAACTGATGAATATGTATGATTATAGCAGTAACTCTAATTGGTTGTCTTTACCTGGAGGTTCTACTATCAGGGCAGGTATTGCCTGTTACCATGACATCAAAACTGACAGTGTCTCCAAGGGTCAATCCTTCACATACTTGTGTACCAGGCTGCCGAACACCGTCCAAGCAGATAGCAGTGTATTCCACGAGTACGTCCTCTGGTGCTGTATCCACTACTTCAACTTTACTGGTGATTGCCTAAAGATTAACAACATTATAAGATGTCAACATTTACACTTAAGAGGACTTCCAACATTACTTTTTTTCCTTAAACTTGTCAGGACACTTCTTGATTTGTCAACGATTTTCCTTACTTTTCACAAAGTAGTTTTAAACAAGGAGAGTACTTCATTTTCTAGTGTTTTTTTTACACTCCAATATCACTGCACAAACTACAAAGGTATCTGGATACTCACTTCGTAATTATTCTTCACAATTTCCACAATATTTCGAGAATCTGCCGCCAACACGGCCGCTTGAGCGCCCTCAATGTATTCCGTAAGATTCTGTGGGAGAAGAAATCGAGATTGTCGGTTAGATTTGTACAAAACAAAACACCGCTTACCGTCCTAACACTGGTGGAGAGTGAAATCCTGGTATGTACTTTTAGTGCTAAAGCACAACCACTCGTTAAGAATGGTGTAAACTGCGAATGAGCGTGGTGGCCAATTGGCTAAGGAGTCGGACTCGTGATCCAAGGATTGCTGGTTCGATTCCTGCCTAGTTCATTACGTTGTTTCCTTGGGCAAGATGCTTTATCTCACTTGCCTCTCTCCACCCAGGGGTTAAATGGGTACCTGTGAGGTAACTTGTCACTGGGCGCAGTATATAACTGCTGCCGACTGGAGGGATTGTCTCTGGGACAGATTATCATTGACCAGAGGTATTATAACGTCTGTAAAGCGCTTTGAGACCTATCGCTGGTATAAATTGCAATATAAAAAGCAAATATTATTATTATTAATGGCTAACAATGTTTCTTTCATGGAGAAATGATCATACTTCGTCGTCCAAATTTTAAGATTTTCATGAATACCCATATCTGTTTCAATTATCTTCGATTTCATTTTGCTGTGAATATTTGTCTACGATGTGGTGAGGTACTCTGCTCAGCCCTCCACTCACTCACTCACTTGTCTGAGAATATCTGTCCACATTTGTTTGACATGGAAGACAAAATAAAATACAGATTTAACAAAAAAATATAAATGTATAACACACTTAGGACAGTTAATTAAGATTACCTGATAAACTGAATATTCTGACTGTGTCACAGCAAAAATTGGAATGATACTGTTGTCTCTCATGGCAGCGTTCAGTTGACTAATCGAAGGATAGTCCTGTTTAAAAAAAACAGAACATAAGAACGATGAAATCTCTCTGTAATCGGTTTCTTACATCGTCAAGGAAATTTGCTACATTCGCAATGAAAAGAAACTAGCACGAGGTTTCGTCCATTTATCTGGAAGGTATTTATTTGTGTCCAAGAATGTAATATGCACTCACATTCAGCCGAAATAATTTAATCACATGAGCTGCTTCTGCCCCAATCCTTTTATGCAAAACAAGCTTCTTCATCTTGATACAACTATACTCAGAAATTGTTGCATGCACCGGCTGTAATATGTGAGTAACTGGTTTTTTGTGCTTTCAAGAGATTGGAGGGGTTACTTTTCCAATGAAACAGCCGTTTTTGAGATTTATTCATATACGTTCTTATTTAACATTCAACAAAATAACAAACATCAATGGGAGTTTTCATTTGAACCTAAGAATTCTGTTTTGTGCAAACATGTATTTGGAGATATTGGAATGACAGTTGGGGAATGATCAAAGACCAGAAAATTGCATACACACGGAAGGACGGGAAACTTACCAATTCACTTGACATTGTGTACGTATTGTCAATGGCTGTGGTATAACAGTTTCCATCGTTAGGTTTAACGATACCACCAAGCTGAAAAGAACATTAATAATCATGGTTTAACATTATGACTCTGTTGCAATTCTATTTAAATACATTTAAATTGTAGTTTCATCTTCAAACATGTTCTCAACCAGCATTCAAGGGAATACCCAACAGTTTTGAAAAGATTTTTTAATTTTTTGCATATATTATTTATATATTATAATTTATTATGTTATATATATATTATATATTATCAACAGCACCAATTATCACTGTGCATCTAAATGACACACAATGAAAGCAATGACTGATTGGCAATGACTTTGGGCGACAGTTCGAGGAATACGTATCATGTGTAACAACCAATTTAGGGCATTAGTAGACTTCTTCAAATAAATAGCCTCACAAAGGGCAAATATCCACGACGACAAAAACAACAACAGAATGACGCGAATACACCGCATTTGTTGAAAAACATTATGGAAAGAGACAGAGTGAATGAGAACGTTTGTAGAGATAAGTTTTGAGAACAAAATAAAAATTCAAAGAGAAAAAAGACTTTTAAAATGAATTAAAGTGTTTTACCTTGCCATCTCCTGCATAATGGAAGGAGGCATCGGTGGTGAAGATAACTAAATGTCTCGCCATGTCCCTCCAACCGATCGCATCCTACATTGGAAAGGTTCGATAAAAAAATTAAAAAAACATTATTAACGATAGCCGATCGAATTTCTATCGAATAGTAGCAACATAACACACCACAATTAAACCTCGACTTTTTCTCTTTCTTTACATTGTAGAAAAAATTGTTTCCTGAAGTATGGTTGCCACACCAGTTAACTAAGTAGTAATACTGACCTTACATACTGTAACTTGCATAAGGGCATCCATGCCCCCTTCAGGGGCATCGAGATTTCCAGAGACTTGCAGCGCGTCGATTGTTCTCTATAATTAAAAAGAAAACGGACAACTTAATTAATGATTGACAATGTATTACTGCTAAACATCTCCCAAATTAAACTATACATTAGAAATCACTGATTTCTATAATATTATAAAGGGGTTTGCTGCATATTAAACCTGTACTGATACAAACATTTTTACAAGCGGAACTTCACTTATAACTATGTGACCATAGACAGCTGACAGTTACTAGCTGTGAAATCTTGCCCCACCACTGTATGCCCCATAGTATAAAACTGCACAAATCTAGGAACATCAGCTAGGAATCACACACCAAAAATAATGAGAAAACTGTCATTGTGGAGGAAATTTAATGACAAACCTTGCTGCACATAAAGAGTATGATTCCTCATACCTTGGGCTGTTTTTTCCCCACATTCTATCACAAACTGTAATATGTGTACAGAATACCACAAAGGTTACATTTCAAAACAATATTTATCCTTTTGTGTTTTTCACAGTAATGTTTCAAGTCCTTGTAAGGCTAACCTTCATTTGATTGGTACGACTTGATTCATACATTGTTTAGGAAATCAAACCAATCAAATAGCATGTATGTCATGACTCTAAGGGTCAAATGAGGTCATTCTGTCATTAGTCTAGTAATTCAGCAGTTTTTTTAAGGCATACATTATTAATATTACAGATTTTGGCATCTTTCCCCCAACCCCCCCCCTCCCCCTCCCACCACCACCACCTCCCAGGAAAAAAACCATACACACATATAGTTGAAATGATTTCCCATACAAAATAATGAGAAACCATTACCAGTAGGCAGCTCTCCATAACCTTAAAAGTAGGCATGAAATGGAGATAATATTTGAATTGGTGGTTAGTTATACTTACAGAGAATTCACTTGTATCTCCAGTCAGACTCAATTCGTTCTTAAAGCCATATGGAGCCTGGCAACCGCTACAAGGTTCTGCTAGCCTAAAACAATGAATAAATGTCAGAGAATAATAATTTAGGTGTTTTCTAGCAGTTTTTGTGTAGCAGTATTCAGGGATGAGCCTGGGGTAAAAAAATCTCACGGATCTTTGCAAAATTTGCGGTATAGGCTCCAGTTTGCGTATGCTACAGTGTGTTAGGATAATAGTTTTTGTTCCTGAGGTAGAAAAGAAATCACAGATATTCTGCGAATTCGCGGAAAAGCTTATGCCTGAGTATTGAAAGGCACTGAATTTTGTCTCCTATAATACACGATAGTTCCTGTGTAAAGGAAAAACCTGCTATACATCTTTGGGAATTGTATTATAGCACTTTGACCATTTTCCATAGCTTTTTGCGATACGGTTACCGGATAAATGATTCTCTCGATGGGAATGAAATAAAATAAAAGTCAGTTTACAGAAAATTATTTCCCAAAATTATGTAGTTAGTCAGAAAGTAGTTAGATTTTACTTTTTATATTAACTGACTCATTGTTTCCATAAATCATATCAACGTATCGGCAGAAATATTCCTAAGTCAAGTAGGATGTACCAAAAGAAATTTATCGCAAAGGTTGAACATTTTGGAGCAGATTTATGTCATTTGGTTTCCATTTGACAATAATATGTGGTACTTTTTAAACCGCACAAGTCATAAAAAAATACAAATAATATTTAAATCTAAGAACATGTATATCGATACTAGTAATAAAAAGGTAACATCAGATTAAAAAAACCCAAAAACAGTAAAACATGCACAATATGAGGACTAACAACTTAATTTGCTGTTGTAAAGTTTAATTTGCACGAGGGATGAAAGAATTCCGATAACTATTAGTATTTAGCTTAGGAAGTCTCAGTCTACCAATACCCCTATTTATAAGACGATAAGACGATTTATAATTACGATTTATAAGACTACTTAGTTACAAAGTGTAGAATACAACAGATGACTACAGTCAGTCCAAACCATGTCTAACTTTGACTGCATAGGAAGACCCAGTCAACTACAGACTGAGACCCTCCAAATCCTTGTTCTGCTTTCTTGAAACACAAAGCAAATCAGAAATATAAAAGTTGTTTGGAATTTTTCTTTCGTATTTCAAATGTCAGTTTGGATAGGTCACACTTAAAACCCAGCAAAATCAGAAATTACAATTAGAACAACTATAAAGGAAGGAGAAAAATTAATTTGAAACAGTCAGGTAGATCAACTCAGATAGTCTTGTTACTGTGCTTTTCTCTTTATAACCCCTAAAAAAGATCTTATCTGTTAGTTTATTTTAGTGTTTTCATATTATGTGAGACTGCTACCGATCTGTCAAATTACCCCCCCCCCCTCTACTCCTTCACTTTGAATGTTACAATTCACTCAGCCCACCGATGCTGAGAGAAAAACTTACTTGGCCGGTACGGTACTGACATATGGCATCACCACCTTGTCCACGAACGATCCAAAACCCATACGAAAGTCACTTGTGATTTTACTCATCTCTTCAGCTGGACACATAATCAGAAATCAACAAAAATGATCCTTATGATATATATATACATATATATATATATATATATATTTCTTTCCAATCATTATCAAGATTAAGAAAGATCCACACTCACAGTCAAATTATGGCTAGAGGTGGAGGAGGCGGTTGCCGAGAAACTAAATCACAGGTTGTGACAAAATGGAGAGGCTTAGAAATTACTTAACATTGTGTAGAAACCAGAATTATGTATGCATTCTACATTATTGACATCTACGAGCCCACACAGCCCAGAATACATGTGACTTGCAAATTCCTACAAGAAAATATCTGCTAGTTAAAACATTGCACTCACACTTATGTAACTTAAATTCTGAATTACAGTCTGAAGTTATGTTAGCCTGTTTAAACCAATTGTCCATTTTTCACTACTAAATATTCTACATGAAATGTCATCACCATAGATGTCTTTGGGAGTCCATACTCATGAAATGTCGTCACCACAGATGTCTTTGGGAGTCCAAACTCATGAAATATTGTCACCAGAGATGTCTTGGGGAGTCCATACTAATGAAATGTCGTAACCATAGATGACTTTGGGAGTCCACACTCATTAAATGTTGTCACCATAGATGTCTTTGCGAGTCCATACTCATTAAATATCATCCCCTAGATGTCTTTGGGAGTCCATACTCATTACATATTGTCACCATAGATGTCTTTGGGAGTCCATACTCATTAAATGTTGTCACCATTGATGTCTTTGCGAGTCCATACTCATTAAATGTCATCACCATAGATGTCTTCGGGAGTCCATACTCATGACATGTTGTCACCATAGATGTCTTTGGGAGTCCATACTCATTAAATGTCATCACCATAGATGTCTTTGGGATTCCATACTCATTAAATGTCATCACCATAGATGTCTTTGGGAGTCCATACTCATGACATGTTGTCACCATAGCTGTCTTTGGGAGTCCATACTCATTACATATTGTCACCATAGATGTCTTTGGGAGTCCATACTCATGACATGTTGTCACCATAGATGTCTTTGGGAGTCCATACTCATTACATATTGTCACCATAGATGTCTTTGGGAGTCCATACTCATTAAATGTCATCACCATAGATGTCTTTGGGAGTCCACACTCATTAAATGTTGTTGCAATAGATGTCTTTGCAAGTCCAAACTAATGAAATTTCATCACCATAGATAGATGTCTTCACGAGTCCACACTCATTTCACTTACCAAGAACATCTCCAACTTTCCGCAAATTGACCAAATCATCCTCCATCGATTTGGAAAGATCCATGACGTAGTAAAGATCAACAGGGTAATCTTCTGCCTGCCTCACTTGAAATGTAAACTGAGTAGGTTGACCTGCCAAAGAAGATACAAGATAACTCAAGGTTATACAGGTGTCACTAAATAAACAAACCAAAAACAGATAAGATAATATCTTTTACCTTTAATGTTGTATAACAACATTGCCCATGGCCTTCTAAGAGACATTTACAGATCTAACAAAAATAACACCTTGGTGTCATTCAGTTTACTTCATGGGCTTTGTTTGTGTGTGTGTGCATGTGTGTGTGTGCATGTCAAACATGAGAAATTCAAACTCACTTTTGAAATTGCAGAGACACAACAAAACTGAACATTCCAGTAACATACTATAATGTAGTGAGTGAACTTACTTCATCTCTTACTCCAAGTTGGTTTTACTTCCTGAATGACAGATCTTGTAAAGGGAGGAAGTGGGCGGAGTCCTGGATGTAGGGTGCGGGGGTTGGGGTGTGGGGCTAAAAATGCTACCATTTAGTAGGTTAGGTACATGGGGAAGTGCAGAAGATGACAGGTAAGAGAGAGCAGTGATGTAAATACATATTTTCCAAATTTTTGTTAAGGTTATTAAGGACTGGTGATACCATCATCATCATCACAGCTGTGTAAACCTTAGCATGAATCTTGAAACAAGATTCAAACCCTGACTCTTTTCTTTTTACACAAAACATATTTAGATCTAATAATATTCAAAACCTGTTTTCATATTATAAATTGTTTAACAAATTATCAATCCTGTATGGTGCACCTGCTCTTTGTCCAAAAGTCAATCACATGCTGACAGCTTCGTCTTCATCTGTATTGTCGAGCTCAGGATATGCTCATGCATATTCACCAGGTTAGTAAATATGCGCTAGGCCAAAATTCTAGCTTGCCTGTCAACACCTGGCCAATCGGCCAATCGGCCAATACGTAATACAACACCATGCTTGATTTGTGTAGATTGTCTATGGCAGTTGTACCAGGGAGCTGTTAGAGTCCAGCTCGCTGGTTGTACGAAGTTACCAACTCGGCGTTTTGAATCTACTTTTAGCAAGCTCATAACTAAACCTGCATCTCTGATTGGTTGAATTCAAACTAGTGGGTTGGGGAACTGTATGCGATTAATATTAAATGTGTAATTGTCGAAGGACACTTTTCGCATTATCTGCAAATGTCCGTAAGTACTCGCCAATTAACGCTTTTGGCAGGGAAAAAAACTTGGCTTATATCTTAGTTTGCTGTTTTGTGATTGATATATGTAAAAAACTTGATGGACTTGTCAACAAAAGTGGAAAACGGCGACAAAATGCAAAATGCTTCTTTAAGCTTATGACTGCATATCAAAAGTAAGGTTTTGGGGCTCAAATTTGTAAATCACCGTTCAGACCCACTGGATCAACAATGTTGTCAGTGGCTATTCCAAAGGGGACTCTTCAAATGAGGTAAACTTTTACAGTTAGATTAAATAGTCCCATGTAAACTTACCTGGTCTCAATTTGAGAGTTATTTCTTGTGGTTTCACTTGTACAGCTTCACCTACAGTGGTTGTGTTTCCTGCATTACTCAATTCTTTGTCCTATGAAAGGCGGAAACAACACTTAATTAATAAACACAATTAATAAACAGGGACCTGGAAGCACGTTATTTTAATCATTTGCAAACTTTTTGCGACATCAATACTGTCGTCAATTTACATCAACAATTTGATTGTTGAGGTGAGAAACATGTTTTACAGGAACCAAATCAATATGATAAGAACTATTTGGACTTGTATATTCAATGAAACTAATACATAGTCACCAAATCAATATTATAAGAACTATAAGGACTTGTATATTCAATGAAACTAATACATAGTTACCAAATCAATCGTATTAGAACTATTAGGACTTGTATATTCAATGAAACTATGTTTAGTTACCACATAAATAGTATGAGAACTAGGACTTGTATATTCAATGAAACTAATTACATAGTTACCAAATCAATAGTATAAGAACTATTAGGACTTGTATATTCACTGCATCCTTGCATACGGAGATTTGGAATGGTGTCACATCTAGGACTGCCGGTATCTGTGAAGTTCTGAGTAAAAATTGAGAATAACATTAAAAGACGACAATGATGACTCTTATTTTCAGTAGGAAATATTTATTGATATTATTAATATTTATTAAGACTGATGTGATTCAAAATTTCATTCAGAAAACTATGTGGCTATTAAGTGTGAAACACTTGATGAGTGCTACCACTGCCAGCATTACTGTACATGCTTCCCCCATCCCCCTTCACCCCCCTCCATCTGCTTCCCCCATCCCCCCTCTACCCCCCTACCCTTCCCTCCCCCTCCACAACAGCCCCTTCATCCTTCCAGTCCTATCCAAACCGTGGATACTTCATGTATCTTTCCAAGACTTTTTAGCAACTTTGCATTTTTCCAACTTCTACCGATACTTATTTCTTCAACCACGCCATCACTTCCCGATTGCTTGTTTGGTCACCCTTCCCCCCCCCCCCCACTTCCTTCTTTAATTGATTTATTCAACCAATCCAAAAACATATACTTCGCCCCCACCTAAAGATACCAGCATAACCCCCTCATGGTTACAGTACAACATTACATAACCTGTCCATTCATATCCTGAACTTGAAGGTGGGTCACTATCAGTCATAATTTTTTCACCAAAACAAACATAATAGCCGAGGTTTAGTGGTTCCCTTTTAATAGATCTACCCTGAGGCGCAGAACTTCTAATGTCCATTAATAACTGCCAGTTTTGAGGTTTGTCATAATCCATTGTCTCCAAGGCTATGTGGTATTCTTCAGAATGAAAAGGTCTATTTTCCTTCATTCGATATACCAACTGCCGGCAAACATTCCACAAGCAAACAAATTGACTAATGCCGCAGGAATAACAAAATAATGTAAATGTAGCAGTTTCAGAAATGTCTGTGGAAGTTAAATTCAATCAAATATCCACTAGGACATGTTTCAAATTCAACGTAAACATTTTGGAGAAAATCTATCACCTCAACGGAGTCGACGCTTTATCCAAAAATTTAACGATAACACTCAACTCAAGCACTTGTATTTTAGTTAAGGACTTTCTCAACAACCTTCTCAGAAAGCTTTAATAATTACACAGAATTCTGAACACTATAAGGACTTTCCATTGCTTCTCAATACGTCAACTCAGTATCCGCTTTCAGTCGGAGACCATTCAAGCCCAATCCTTTCATGTCAAAAACTAATTTCGAGCTAACTTAAAGATGACATCTAACATTACAATGAAAACTATCACACAACAAACTTTACTCCAAAGACACGGCTTACAAATTCTGCAGGTACCAGCAGGTAAATAAACATCTCTATATATTTCCAGGAACATCATATCTGGTTTCACAAAAACGACATAAAGTCTGCCATCTTAACAGTATCCAATATAACAAAAACAAAACTTTCAGGAACTACAGTACAAGATACTGGTAAAGAGCTCGAAAAGTATTATATGTAGTATAACTTGAGAACTATCATTTCTTTCCTCTAAAAGTAGCCGTTTTCTATGGATCGATGCTTTCTGGCAATTTACCCAACCTACCACAACTTACTTGCCATAACCACTTACTGACTGTTTTACTGTACATAGACAGCTACAGTAGTTCAAACTTCAAACTAAACATCCCTAGCCGTAGTAGTTACCGCCACCAAACAAAATGTAATTAATGAGTATAAAAACATCCTTTTTGTAAAATCGTTTTAAAAGTTTTGTTGTTCTGACACTTAGTATTACTAGAAATAATCACATGCACAGAAAAAGGCTAGATTGTCAATTTTCTCTTCTTTCTTTGAAATGAGACTTGATTAGTCAAGCTCATCATTGTTTCATTAATTAATCGAAAACTATCAAGAACTCAAAAGCAAAAGCTGAAGAAGCTGCAAAATCCCCTGAAGCAAGGCTGATTCAATATTAAACAATAGATTTCTATTGTTATCTCGTTCAACCAGTTATGCCTATTTTGTGAAACGGTATGGCAGAAAAGTATATATCCTACACAGCCTGGCTGCAGCCCCTTCTGTTTAATTATGCTGCAGCCCCTTCAGTTACATTATGCTGCAGCCCCTTTAGTTTCCTAATTTTGACACAGTGCCCAAGGGAACTGGACAAACAATGCTACTAAATTTGAACTTAATCTTTGTAAACCTCTATGGTACATCATTTCAAACTACCTACCCCTACCCCTCCCTTGACCAAATTCAAAATAGGGAAAAGAGACATACTCCTTGTGTGCACCAGCCACAGGACGGGTCCAACACGATACAGGCCCCACATGTCTTGGCATCATTGCAAGGGCTAGCAGCTGTAAAGGTGGGAAAAATACAAAAAAGAATTAGTAATACATAACGATTAAAGCACACATCTCTATAAAAATTATTATCTTTCTATCCCCTCCACCCTCCCCCCCCTACTCCTACCCTCCCTCCCTCTTCAAGTTGTTCTCATAAACATTTTTGGAATGGTACATTAGTAATGTCATTTTATGCTTTATTTTACCACAAAGTGACCTTGACTTGGGGTGTATTCTGTTACCATTGATGGACTGTTTACCACATATATAATATGACTCACGCACACTATCTTCATGTTAGTAATTACAGATGTTAACAGTAAATTCTATGATTACAGTAATGACTATTCATGAGCTACAAGACAGAATGGTTTATCGCGATCAGTCCACCTGTTTATCCAGCAGATCACAACTGAACGTGTGTCTGCCATATAAACTGTTTTTAATGCATCAAATTTTTTGTACAATTATCACACTGTGTTTTCAGAGACACTTAATACTATGGTTTGTCCATTTTAAACTGAAACAGATGACGATTCATAAAATGATCCGTTCATGCAGCTTTTCATTTTCTGATCTGTTCCTTTGCTCTAAACGTTCTTTCTAAGATTGTGACTGTTTCTTGTTTAATAGAATTTTTCTGTCACCCTGTTTATTCTCCAAAAATAGAACTTTCAGTAAACAGAGAAATGCTTGTAAAACATATTGTGTTGTACTTTCCTGAGTCACTGTATGTGTATGATATATGTATACATACATTTACATACATATATATATATATCTATATATATATATATATGGGCCTTTACACAGTAAACCAACACGAAAATCAACACATGCAGTTTTCAGTATTGAAATTGGTATTTTCTTTGTTCTATTAGGATGAG
>JAIPMN010023886.1:0-18390 GCA_020650975.1 Apostichopus californicus
TCCATACTGCGCGCACCTCCTTGTGCATCCATGCAGCTCGTTTACTTATTGATATTGCTCATGGTAAATTTCCACTGCTGCGTCAGGGCTTTGGAATCGCAATTTTCCACCGTCACCCCAGAATTCTTCACCGAGTGGCTGTCGATACAGAGCGAGCTGCCCTTCATACGCAACATTCTGTTACCGTTGGACTGCTCCCATTTCTGTCAAACAAAAACAATAAACGAGTTACAAATCGTTGTGTATCAATATAGTTAAAGTTATGAATATGAGCTATGACATTTGTGAATATATATAAATTTGTAGCTAAGCTATAATGTTGACCTTTGACTGATTTTTTTTGAACAGTAATGAACTAATCCTGTATGATTGGTTATCACACTTAATAGAGATATTTAATCCAATCATAAACTTCACTGATTGGGTCAAAAAATAAATAGGTGTCATCTACGAGGGTGAGAACTTTACTAGCCATGTGTTCAGTCTTGTGCTGCAGCAGAATGTTCAGAGCTCCGTTCCTCCATAAATCAATCATAAATCAATGGAGTTAAATCAAGCTTTTGCTCTTGCAGTTTGTGGTTTTTACTACTAATATCACTACGCTACAGTGACTTATCACAATAGACAAACACTGTGATACTTTTGTAGTTTTAAAGTAGAAGAAAACCCAAACCATTATAGTCGGTCTATTTGATAGAGATGCTATTATGGGATGAATAACTACCACAAACAATTAAGAAACACGTTATCCCATTTGGAAAATATTACAATTTTTAATGAAAACAACAGAGACTTTGACAAGTCTAAATATAATGAAGATCAAAATATCCTGGTTTTTAATGAAACAACTGGGACTTTGGCAAGTCTAAATATAACGAAGATCTTGTTCATTTGGAAAATATCCTGGTTTTTAATGAAAACAACTGGGACTTTGGCAAGTCTAAATATAACAGAAATCTCATTCCATTTGGGAATATGACAACAATGAGTCACTTGTACTTATTTGAATGTGTCCTTAATTATTTGGGAGTGACTGATATGGCATTTGTTTGTGTTGAGTTCTAAAGTATTTATGTTCTTAATATGACCTTTCTTTTGTTCTTAACATGACCTTTCTTTCTTCATTAACGACAGTTTACTTAAGAACTGTATCAAAGGCAAAAACAAAAGGGAAAGTATTAAAACTTTCCATATTCCAGTGGTACTATGTATATAGTACTGACGGTTTGGTTTGCTTCCATGCAATGAACTGGATGCTCTGTGACATTATAGTACCCAAGGTGAGGTAATATTGTTGAGGTATAATTAAACTGTGGTATAATGATGGCAGATGGTTACTAGGGGTAGAAATTAAATTCCAGTCCTCACCTGAAGCTGATTACCACTTCTACAGGATGAGAGGATCAGTAATGAACCCGGCTGCTTCTCCTGTAAACTCAAACAATGCTCTGCATGTTTGATACTTCCATCTTTGGTTAATGAAAATTCCTGGCCGACAAGAAAACAAAAGTTGAGAGATAAATTGACGACGATAATTTTTTATAGATGATTTTTGTACAATAAATCTTGATGGCTTGACAGGATGGTTTTTAAAGACAGTTTACAGGCTAGGCTTACAATAGTTTACTGAGCCTACATGTGGTAGGCTGTAGGCTTATTTGTACACGTTAGGATACCAACCAAACCATATATAGTCTTACCTGATTACCGCCGCTGTTGTGGCATTCATAGAGACCAATGGTACCACCCTGTGTGTGACCCAAAGTATCTAGGCACATAGCACCTTGTTTAATGGACCCAAAGGCCAGGTCATGTTTATCTGGAATTCTGTAATGATAATCATAAAATCAACGATTATGTCCTATTTTCTCATCGTGTTAGTTAGGAGGAAAAAAAAAAGAAAGAATAAATGTTACATGAAAGTTTTGATTTTGAGAAGTGAACACTGCTGTTTATAGAATCGCTGGCAACTTAGGAAAATAACAGCTCAAAATAATAAGAAGTGAAGCTTGCAGTAACAACAAAGGATTTTCAGACTAACGAGATGCTTCCGTAAATATTGCCGGTTTTGAACGAGACAGTTGATATACTTGTGCCCGACTGAGATTGCAGTCCTACTTATTAGATCATTCCTTGGTTTTAAATTCCCTATTGTCAACTTGCTGAACAAACTTGTCATTTCATGTTATGAAAGTAAGACTACAGACAGGGATAACGTAAGAGAATATATCAAAACTAGTTTGAAGGTAATCACTATATAATAGTGTTTGGCTCCAACTTTCACAATAACTGTCTCTTTCCCAAGTGTACGCCATCTTTTCTTATTTAGAAACTAAAACCTCTTTCTTAAACTTGGCTTTTTTGGTTTAGTTTCATTTCCATTTGACAAGAGTTATCTATGTCATTTGTATTTGTTTAGGGAATAGTAACATACTTTTAAAGCTCTCATTTTACCTAATTTTATACAGAGACCTATCACACCATTCTCTCTCTAAACAGCAAGGAAATCTAATACAGATTTAATACAGAGTTTACTTCAATAACTTTTATATGTCTACTAACTAATTCTATCCCCGAGGCACATAGCTAATGTTTGATTAAAAATAATTGATAATTAGAAATTTTTTAGAAAAGTTTGAAAATTTTAGAAAGTTTTAGAAAAAAATTATTTACAGAGAGGGAAGAATTTTGCATTGAAATTTAGTGAAGCAGTTTTTGAATGCTCTGCATTTTGTCTCTTATAAACTACTATGAGTCTTGTGTACAAAACTGCTATACAACTTTGCACTTGTATAGCAATTTGACCAATTTTTAATAGCGTTTTGTTATGCAGTACTGGATATGTAATTCCCTGTCTCACACATCCGAAACTAGTTTGATACAGTAGCTGCAGCCTATTAAAAACATCTCTTTCATTAATAATAGCTAGTCTATATACCACATCAACACAATGATGAGGTTATATCAAATTAATTTCAACATCATCTTAACATTTGTGATAATCGTTCTCTCTTTTACAATCATTTTGAATCCTTCATCCCGCTTCACCTCTGTTTTGTGATAATGGTAATCCCCTGTTCCCATTCTAAATCTGTATTTTGTGTCCCTCAAAACACTCATCTGTTACTCCCATTCTACATTTTACCATTTTTTATAGATTTTTGTTTCCAATACAAATAATTAACTGGAATATCTTACCTTAACTCTGGATATACATTTTCTAAATACCACTTAAAAGGCTTGCATTGAAGAGTCTCGCGTAGTTCTACTCGGGATTGGATACTGCAAAGAACAAGAAGGAAAGATAAGAATTAATATTCTCAAGACATACATCTTAGCAGCAGTTATGAGCTAATGAATTTAAGGCAAAGACTTGGGTTTTGCTTTTGAAAGCATCATATAAGAGAAAAAAAGGAAAAAAGCTAAATACCTCTAAAAAACTGGAAACAGATATCCGTACAATTCCCATCTGCTTCACACGAGCATGTTTGTAATAGATACACTTACATTGATTAATTTGGGTTCAACAGAATCAATTTTCAGGTGTTTTATATTTTTACTTTCAAGTGGAAGTTGCTGTAAAAACAGGAATTTTAAGATTACATGTGTCATTTTGAGATATATAAACAGCAAGGTTTCTCTTTTTATTCATTTTGTTATTTCAGAACTGTACTTTTTGAATTGCTTTTAATAAAGTATAGATACAATTCCCTGCAATTCTTTGCAAATGTGAGAAAAATTGCTTTCAGGCCAGTATTGCGAGATAAAACCTGAAGAATAGAGAGGATCATTTTTTATAAACACTGTTCTGATGTTCATCCAGGGGGCCCCCATGAAGCTGCAGCAGTGAGAGTGTCGAAATGGGTATCCATTTATGAGTTGGATGTGTTTCGATGCAGAGCGGTCACATTAATGTCATTCACAATACAACTTAATGTGTGAGAGAGGTTCTTTGATACTTTATGGTGTTTCATGAACAGGTCCCATTGAAAATTACAGGAGGCCTGAAAAGGCCTTTGTGTGTGGTACCATAAACATTACCAGGATGTAACAGCTATGGATCTTTCAAGGTGCCATTGAAATTCTGAGATAAATATCTCAAATATCTTTAACAATTTTCTTGGCTAGATATAGAGAAATCTCTTTATCTTAATATGATATATAGATGCAAGATTTCTTAAATATTTGAAAATCTAAACTTTCAAATATTATGTGATTTAAAGGTCCACAGTACTGCTCTCAAATATGCTAGAGAGTCTGATAATGGTCACCAATGGTCAAATTGCAACACCCACTTTACTGCCACTATGCAGGTACTGTAGCAATCCATGTACACTGAGATATTTAATTGATTCTACTTGGTGATCCTGAATGGCTTTTAATAGTTTATTACTTCACTATTTGTAACGTAACTTGAGATAAGTGTAGGTGATAGATAGCATTCTAGAATTGCTCCAACTCAACTCAAAAAATTTTGCTTAAGGTTTATATCACTTGATTAAAAGATCTACATTCCCTTTCAAACCATTATTGGAAATGAAAAAAGTAAAAACTTTTGCCAAATTATTCAAGACGCAGCGCTCGGACTAAAACGTGACGAGACTCTATCCTCTGGCTGAGTTAACAGCCATTCTCTTTCTACTCTCTCTGGCTGAGAATAAACGGATGCGCAAAAACTGAGGTTAAAATGCAAATCTGGGGAGTTTTCTTATCAAGCTTCTGGGACACCTGATCCTTTCTGCTCTCTCATGACAACATATCTTGTTAATCAAACTTTCTGGCAAAGCTATCGGCCCTTCGTCGTCGGTGGCAACATCCCCAAAGGAGGAGAAATTAGCTGGATAGTTGAATAAATGTCCCTCTTTTAATTTAGATCGATCAATGACGCATTCAAACCAGTTTGTAGGTTCATCTGCCTATGCTCTGCAGGATTATTCACAATTTATTTTTCCATCCAATTTGTTCTTTAATCTAATTTGCCAACTTCATCTGTTTATAGCCAGATAATAGTACAGCGTGTGGAATAAAAAAAATCAAATGTTGCAAGTATTAAGGATGGTGTATATTCTCGATAAAAGTGAAATGTCAACAAGCAGCACACTATAAATCGGTGCTGTGGCCGAGTGGATAAAAGGGGATGGCATTTGAAGCAATGAGGATTAGCAATCGGGAGGTTCTGGGTTCGATACTCAGCCGGGTCATAGTAAGGTGGGCTTTTCATCCAAGAGCAATTTAATGTTTTCCCATCTGAAATGACTTTCCAAATTGAATAGATTCCAAATTTGAGTTAAAATGTTGAATTGGAAGTCATTCGACATGTAAGTTGTAATCTATACGCCCTTGCTGGTTTCTCCAACATTTTCGGTGGAATAAGCGTCAAAAAAAGTACTGCTGATTATTATATCCCCCTTCAAAGGCACACTATAAATTAATAAAAGTGAAATCTCAACAAGCAGCACACTATAAACCGGTGCTGTGGCCGAGTGGATAATAGGGGATGGCATTTGAAGCAATGAGGCTTAGCAATTGGGAAGTTCTGGGTTCGATATCCAGCCGGGTCATAGTAAGGTGGTTTTTTCATCCAAGAACAATGTACAGTTTTCCCATCTGAAATGACTTTCCAAATTAAAAAGATTCCAAATTTGAGTTCAAATGTTGAATTGGAAGCCATTGGACGTGTAAGTTGCGAGTCTTCAACATTTTTTGGTGGCTTAAGCGTTGTAATAATAACTGCTGATTGTTATATCCCCCTTCTAAAGGCACACTATATAATAATCACAAACCAAGCACTACCCTCTGTTTTCTTAAAGGCAAAAAAATCCCAATATGCACCACACCCTATCGTCTTGTTGAAGGCACAGTTTATACAAGCAACCTTAGTGGCATTTGTACTTCAGATCCCGGAGTTTAAGGGTACATGATTTTATTTGTTCGTAGTGAGTAGCTACATGGGTCATATCCTCAAAGTGTTCGACAAAATGCATTTCTTAGTATTACGTAGATATCCTATTTAATATGGTATCTTAACGTCACTCACTTTCCAAATGGAACATTTCTTGATGAAGGCACTGCAGCATAGTAAAACTGCTTAAAGTCATCCATCCACACCTCAGCAGCTCTTCTTGTATTTCTGTGGAAATAAAAAATTAAACAAGTCTTGTTTGAGCCTATGGTCTCCTCACATGACTTTACAACTTAACCCTGGTCATTTGTAACTTGCACACCTACATACCAAAGTGTGCACATTTCAATCAATCTCTCCTGGGGCAGCACAGTGCACCACATCCACCTAGGAACTCCCAATATGGTGCAGCCCCAATCGGTGCATACAACTACAATTACAAGTTACCTCACAAGTCCCAATTTATATACCAAGTGCCTTGCCCAAGGACACAATGCAATGATCTGGCCGGGACTGGAACCTGCCATCCTTAGATCACAAGTCAACTGCCTTAACCATGATGCTCTCTAACTATATGAAAGAGATGAATGAGGATGAGGGATTGAGGAGGGAGGATGAGGGGAAGGGAGGGTGGGAGAGAGGGGGGTAGATCCAAAGAGTATGAAACTTGGACTCTACTCTTCTTCTCCCTGGTCTTCCCTTCCGACAGATGTTATTAACCAAAGTATTATTATTGATGATATTTCTGATACAAACATGGCAGTTTTAGTGGGCATGCTTCCATTACTATTTATGGTTATGTCGGTGGGAATATTTATATTATGGTGTCATAAGTGGGAATAATATATCACCATGGTTAAACTTCTTTCCATGGTTTCGAAACACTAATGCACCTTACGAAGCCTCATTCTGTCAGAGTTGATCAATGGTATTACCTGATTATACTCATTCTCTGCAGATAACCTTGTGACAGTTTGTACATGAAACAACATTTTTTAGTCTCCAAGGAGGATATTTCAAGCTTCAATACACCCTTTCCCTCTTAGGAGTTCCTATTTTCCCAGACATTTGATCTATATCTGAACATCTTTAAGTTCTTTCTCCCTGCCTGCAAGTATTAGACGCTGCCTTAAAACAAACATTATTTCTAGGTTACCCCGGTGATATGCATCCATGGTAAACTGATCAATCAGTATGATAACAAGGTACACCTTTCTATTATGGATCTACTCATGTTAATTCTAATTCACTGCCGTTTACTTGAGTGCACCCCGAATTTGAAGGAAAAAATAGGGGGAAATGATAGCATTAGCGAAGAAGTTGAAACTAACAAGTAACAACGCACTCCTAACAATTCCTGTGACAGTTTTGTAGTTCTTAAGTTTACCTAGTGAGGGAGGGCTATCTTATTAAGTGTCTTATTAATGCTGATTATTATCATCTTCACTGAATTTTTCCATTACCAAGCACTGATTTTCGCTGATCATTCACTTGTCTCATGCCTAAATATCCATATGCTTCCTATCAAGAACATGTAATGACACATCATTAAAATGATCAAAACAGTTTTTCATTTGGAAGATGTCTGATTCTGCCAGCCAAACAGATTGTTTCATTTATGTGTTTTAGGTCTAGTTAAAATAAACATAGTTAAAATAAACATTGTCTTAAGTTACTGCTTTTATTGAGTCATAACATTTTGGGTCTGTAGGTAGACCATTTCTTACGTATTTCTTTTCTTTCCGTGTTGTTGGTCGTTACATTGTTTGAGGGGTGATGGGGGAGGGGGGGAGCCAGCGACCCTGTAAAAGCACCCTTGCTTCCTCTATCCTCCTCCTACACTTCCTTGTCTGACATCTATTGACATACCTGTATTTATGTTTGAATGGAAATCCACTGAACACAACTACGAGTCACCCTTCCGCTCTCTCTGATTATGCTAAAGAGGATATTCAACTAGTCCAACTCAATGTGACTTCCTCTTGAGGAAACACCGCAGTCACATCATACCTCTCCCTTCCCTTATATTTTTGAAGAGTACTTTTTCAGGCTGTTGTGTCCTTCTTGGACTATTTTGAAAACTCACAATGAGACTGGAAAAGACCTTCTTGATTATAAAAGAAAGGCTAAAGGAACCGTTACTCACTTGGCAAACACATTACCGCTTCCTCCGGGGAAGGTGTATGGATGTTGTTTTCGGAAGACGTGACCTACTCTACTGCAAGGAATGATTTCGAGGCTTCCCCCACACTGCCAGACACGGAATGATATTTCTGCAGAGGCCAAGGAATAAAAAGAAGACGATGGTTATCGCTGTGAACTCTCGTGACAAAAACGTTTCTAAAACTGTCTGTGGATTAGTGCCCGAACTCTGGCGTTACATTCGGTTCTTAACCTTTGCAACTTTCCCCTTCCTTCAATCTTTACGCTACCATGACGACTTACTGTATGAAAAGAAAGTGCCACCTCCAAATCACATGCATAGCCTCAAATGTGAATAATAACATTAACTTGAAGACAATAAAGCTTTATTGTCTTATAATATTTGTTTATACGACTCGACGACAACATTAATTGCCACCACTCGTAGTCGAGGATATTTGCCATGAACAAGCCAGGAGGCCCATTCTGAAGGCAAACAATTTGCTTGTTCGAGGGATTTACTCAACGTGGAGATTTTATCAAGGATTGTTGGCTCTCAGTAAAGTGCTCTGTCCTTGCAACTTTAATGGTTGACTCCCTTAATCCCGAGAAGCCTGCCATTTGTACCGACAATTAGCAGCTCGTAGAGCTGCTTAATCGAGCTGCTTAATTGAGCAAACCACCCACGATTTATTCCACACATGATTAAAAGTGAATTACTCCTTAAACGAGCTGCTTAATTGAACAACCACCCACGGTTTATACAACACATGATTAAAAGTGTATTTCAATCAAATTAAGACAAGATTCCCCGCCCCCCCTCTTTCATAACAATAAACACACTAATTAACAACTACATAGCCACAAATCCTGTAATGAGTTTATGGCTGACAGTTTTGCTGTAGGTAATTATTAATAACTTCATTTATTTTCATTATCACTCCCCATCATCATTACATGTACTCTAAGGGAAGCACAGTTTATAACAGATATTAGCTGAATACTGCCCTCACTATTTTTCTGTTTATTTTTTACTTAGATCTATATAGAACATGTTGCTTCAAAAGAAAAAAAAATACCCTACAGGATGCATCAGTTTTATCAGATAGTTCTATTACAATGATTTCCATGTATTTTTGACTGTTACCATGGATACAGTTAATGTAATAGTGGGCATGATCACTACTAGGTAGTAGTAGCTATCAATATTATTACTTTAAACATATATTCTATCAGAATATATTTTCAGGTCAACAAGAATAGGCTTCCAAATTCTAGCATGTTAAAACTGTATAAGTATATAAGCAGGGAATGTTCATTTGCTGGAGATTCTGATTCTGAAAATTTGTCCATTAGGCATTCAATGGTCTTAGATAATTAATCCTACCCACGATATTCAGGAACAAACACAGTAATAATTACAACAGCTATGAAGAGAGTGCATGGATATTATTTTCTGGTTTTTAGAAAGGGAGGAATTGAATAACTTAAATATTAATATTAAAATATATTATTGTGTTGTTTTAGAAGTCATAACTAAATTGAAGTAAGAAGTTCAACACTATCCACTCACACTCTCTCTATTGGCAAACTATGATTGCAAAAAAAATATAAAAAAAATAAATAAAAAAATACAGTACTAGGATAGAAAGAAATCTCAAGATGCGAGCCTCACTTTATAGCTCGTGTCAAAATATCGGATTGGAAAAGAAGCCTGTGCCCGGGAGAAATGAAAACACACAGGCCCTGGGGAATTCAGACAGTGATGAGTGAGTATGAATACATGATGCAGAGATTGGGGAAGAAAGTTGTTCATGAGAGGACCCCCCCCCAAAAAAAAAAACAATTGAATGCATAGATGATAGCATAAATTGTAGCAGGAGTACAATAGCATGACAGCAAGTAGAAGCTCTGTTTTTATTTTATGAGTATGAGTACAATTGTGCAGTAGTTGGTGGAGGCAGGTAAGTAAATGTAGTACTATTAATTTGTTTAACACAATATAAGCACTTGTTCTGATTGTATCCCTTACTATATGGTTGCAGCAACGCTTACAAATTTCATACTGTACTGCCAAAGAAGGAGGAAGTGGATATTGAAAGTTAATGGAAGACTTTTATCCAGTGCAGAAGTGATATGGCTTCATGATGGGTCTCTGCAGTTATGAACCATGTGACTGCTATGTGAATCGTTGTAAATGCCTTCTCCAACCCACCTCCCCCCCCCTCCCCTCTCTCCCTCTTCTACTAATTTTTAAAGATATAAACACAAATCCTGAACCAACTGTTCGTGACTTGAAATTGAGGGACACAGCCATTACAAAGCCACATTTTCACAGTTTATGGAAGATTACATCCTAAAATGAATAACATTGAACACTATGCATTAACACAAAGGGGTAGAAGCACAGCATGTATGGAATTGTCTCGGTGTAACCCCATCTCACCCATGGTCTCATTTTCCATGATTCCCCGCAAAGTCACAGATGGTAGGAACCGTCTTGTAAACATTGGGGGACAACATATTCTCCTGACCTCCTTTCTTGGAAACAGAGCTGGATAAACAACTCAGGGAGAGGTTTCAACAGTTTGTTTTTTCTTCCCTGTAGCAGAGCTGTCTGCATTTAGGGTAACAATAAGGTTTATTCCAACAGTTTGGCCTTGAAGCATTGATGCACAGTTCTATTTGTTTCTAAATCATCTCTTCTCTAAGGAGTTTTTCATGAAATTTTATGAATTTTATGAAATTTTAATAAATCATTTTTTTTTCAATCTCAATAAATCATAAATTTCAATAAATCATAAATCATAAATTTTATGAAATTATGAATTTTATGAAATTTTAATAAATCATACAAACAACAAATCACATAATTTTTAAGTTAAATTTCAGCCTTGAACTTAATAATAACGGTTCATATGACAAAACAAAAATCTCACCAAATATTATGGCATTTAAATAATTCATGATAACTCAAAAACTAGGCATCCCATTTAATGAATTATGGGTAATATCCTTTATTTCAAATGTGCCCTCAAATTAGTATACTACCCTCCAATAGTTTCTACATGTAACCTAAAAGCATCTCATTCCTTTTCTTTTTTTTCCAAGCAAGAAACTTTAGAAACCAGAATATACACAATTTTCCAGCAACAAATGTTAAGTTAACATCTGCTATAAGCCTAGAACTGCCTGTTGTACCTTAATATCTGAATTTATAAATACCAACAATGTTTGATTGTGGTTATATGGAATTTTCTGAAACCCAACAAATACACACAACCAGAATTTGGTGTCACCCTATTAAACTTCATCCACCTACCTCTTGAAAGTTCTTATATACAACCATGGAAGTAATGAGAGAGAGAGGACATGCTGGGTCAAAGGTCAACAATTTTATTTAAAAAACGATGCAATGTCAACCAACTCTGCATATTGGCAGGCTCATTGTCGAATTGAATTTCTTGACGAATATTAACATTGCTAAAAGGGCTTATTTACAGGGATTGGTAGACAGAGGTAGAAGTCCTTTGATTTGTTAAGTCTGTTCAAGATAAAAGGACAACTGTATATTTCTTTTCCAAAGAGTATGTGAATCCTACACCTGACACAGAGTGACATCAAACTTGTGATTTATACAGACCAAGATATCAAAAAATATCAGGCGAAATGTCTGTAATTCTCAGAATATAGAAGTTACAATCTGGTTTGTCTGTTTCCCCGGCGACAAAACGTGACTGTCGTTGAGGTCGAGACAATTTTCGTAAGTTTATAATAGTATTAAGGTGAAGTATATGCTTATCATGTAGTATTGAGTTGTATAGTCTGTGAGTACAAAACAGGTAAACACTGCAAATGGTTGTAGAGAAAAAATTATATGTCTGAGAATGCTGGGGGTGGGGTGGGGGGGTATTAACTGCAACATCACAAAACAGACTGTTGCAGTCGTTTTCAAACTTCTTACTGCTATACCAGGAGCGATGTCTCATTAAATTATTGGCTTTAGTTTTTTCCACAGGATTTACGTGGGTGACTTTTACAATGATTAAACCAGAGCCTCCATAATACTGAAAGTGTTGGTTTACTAAACGACAGTTGTGGCAGAGGGAGAACCCCTTCTCCGTTTGACTGCAAGCAAGTTGATTTTACTTTATCTGTGATGATCAAGCTGTCATAGCTGGAAAATTTATTCAGGATTTTTTAATTGTGGTTGTCCTTTGGACGACCAGGTCTTATCCTTTGGTTGTCCGAACAGCAAATTCGGTTGTCCGAAGAAATGTGCCAGAATAACAAAGAATCAATGATAGGTACACTGTAGGAGAGATGTGTAGGTTTGGTGAATAGAACACCAGCTTTGGGCCAGTTAATCTCTGCTTAGGGTGGCTCATAGGCCTGCCGCTATTTATGTTCTATATCAGTATCTCCAACATGATGGAGGGTGATACCAATTTATCATTTAACCCATTTTGGGGGTATTTAGTAATACGATGCAATCTGAAGTTGATGTAAATAACTATTCGCCCGTCGGACGAACAGAAATTTGCTCGACACGGATGATCTGACGACCAGTACAAACTTTGCCCTGTGGTGATTCAAAAAGAGAGGATGCGAATGATTCCCGAAATCTCACCTAAGTTCTCTCCACCCCAAACATCCATCATCATATCGTACTTGCCAATCTCCTCAAACCATTTTTTCGATATCGTGAAGAGACCTCCAGCAATCATGGGTGTCCTGTAAGGGTGCGAAAGAGGACGAGAAAACATGGTGAGGTTAATCAGAAACAAAATAAAAACCCCAGACACACAGCAAATAGTGTGATTAAAATACCTCTGTGAGGCCCCCCCCCAGACTGAGACATGACATCTTCAAGGAATATCCCTGTAACACTTGTCAATCCCAATAATTACAGAGTTACGATTGAGAAAATGTTTCAGTTTAAAATTTCCCTCTTTTATCTCTCATACAATTTTTGAAGATTTATGACTTGTTTTTTCTCCCCCAACTCTTCCTTTTCTCCCCCCATGACGACATTCACCGAGACCACCGATGGATCGGGAGGTACGAATAGTTGAAAGTTGTCGTTGTAAGAAGTCGTTGTAAGTTGCCCTTCTATAAAATATGACGTTACTTAAGTTTTTGCAGTGCTGCTAATAATAACCGAGGCTTAATACATTTTTTATGAAGGCACAGAACGGATAGAAAACGATTAATGTTTCCATAAACAGCTCAGCAGAGCTGGCGTATTTGTGAAACTACCTGTCACATTACAGCTTATATGAAGCTGTATCGAGTACATTTACAAAATGAAAGACGCAACATTTATTGGCAGTAAAATGTGATGACTGATAGAGAGCCTACAACATGATGGTATTTTGACGACGCATGACGAGGGTTTTTGACAAAGCTGAAGACAAGTTTTACAAGTTTTTTTTGTGAATTAAAATCACACAGGACACTTTGGCAAATAGTGGTGACAATCTGCAGAGAGAATGAAATTTATTCTGGGTTGAAGAATTCTGAAGACACAGATTTAAAGAGTATATGTTAGACAAAACATTGGTATAAAAGCTGAAACATGCCACAATCTTGTGGTTGCCATTGCAGGTGGCATAAAAGAGCTCCATCTAGGGGGGCCTTATACTTCCAAGGGCAGTGGAACATGTGACTTTTTGATCTGAAGAAAACAAACTGCAAAATTATCTCAAAACGGCTCTATAAAATGAACCCTCTATGCATTCTATGTCACAAATCCCAGTACTTGAATGTTTCTCGACAAACCTTACATACCTTTTTCTTCTCAAAATAAATGGCACTTTCTAACTGAAGTTCTTAATATGCAATAGGAGATCTATACTTTGAATTACCAAAGGCGGTACTTTTCAATTACAAAAAAATGGATAATGGTACTTGTCATTAAAAGACGGCACTTTCTATTGTATGTTAATGTGCATTTTTGATGTTTTTCCACAAAACTTGAGGCTTGATCTCAATGATATCTTATAACATGGTTTGGTCAAATTAGTTACAATCAAACCAGTGGTGGAGCGTCCATACAGTCGGGGGGGGGGGGCGGATGCCCCCCCTGACGGACTCAAATGGACTGCTGGCGCCCTTTCCAGCTTTTTACCACATTTTACTTATTCGCGATTATTGACTTTTTTATTGCGCTCTCATCAACCTATTGACATTTGTCACATTTTGTTGGTGTAATTTTCTGACAAAATGGCGATAACACCTATTTATTCTTCGTTTATCTGCAAATAAGCAAGGCCCGGAAAGGGTCATTTCCGGCGATCTAGAGTGTATCTTTACTCAAAAAATTTCTGTACGCTCCGCGCCAACCAATGGTGACGCTCCGCTTAGATAGTGTCGAAAGCGCCCCTACAGACCATTCTCGCCCCCCTGACCAATACCCCTAGCTCCACCACTGAATCAAACCCACAGATTCAGTTTCAAAAGATATTTGTGAACAGCAGCAAAGTAAGAACATCTTAGCAAAGATCCAGCCAGGTATCCTCCCACCCCCAGCAAAATCCTATCCCCCTTCCCTTCAAACAGGTTTGAATAATACCCAACTTTGCAGTTATTGTATTGTCTGCACCCTGGAACCACCAGACCCACTGTACTGGAAAATTCTCAAGTAGCGTAATTGCAACAAAGAGATCTTTATATTGAGCACTCTGCTTGGAATGAACCCCGCCCCCCCCCCCCCCAAAATGACTCCGTTATTTCAGCTATAGTACCTGTATAGTTTAACCATACAATGGGGATAGTATTCTTTGCATTTTTCCATTGGAGAAATGTAGAAAACAGAAAATTGATGTAAGGGGGGAGGGGGAGGGGTCCTTTCAGACACCAGGTAAGCACACTGAATATTCATAAGTACATGTGCTGTTGTGTACATGCCCATTATACATAAACAACAAGTTTCATGGATAGTAAGACCGAACATTTTACAATCAATGACTGAGAAAGGTGATGTATAGAAATGGATAAAAAACAATGTGGTAGGTGAAAATTGTTAGAATGGAAAATTACTTTGGCAGGCTCTTGAAGCATTTAAATACTAGCCTGATCATCCAGGCGATAAACAAACCTATATTCTATCATCCTTTATTTGAAGGATATCATCATTGAGTCAAGCATTATTTGAACTAATAAAGGCAAACACATTTTGAAGCCATGTGTTTATAAATAAACCTCTTTTGTTGTTGAAATCTGTGTGTTTAATTGACAGGGTATATATATTACATAGAATAACTCCTACTGGACCACCTGCCCCTCCAACATCTGAACCAGCTGAAGTTGTTCTACAAATCAAATCACATCTTTTATAATTCATCTCGATCAACTCATGAAGTTGATCTAGCAATCGCTTCAACGGTAAAATTAACCCATTGAGCCATTTCATCCCTGAAACGATGATGGTACTTTCAGAATTGAGAGAAAGTGTTGACCAATGTTAAGTAAATGAATTATCACAGCTGCATTATTGAATATGGGTGGGGGTTATAGATAATGGAACAAAGGAATTATGAGATTTTATTATATCAAACATCATATTAAAATCAAAATAAAAAACACTTGGACTAAAATCTGCTCAAAATGGCTTGAAGCTAATAGGGGTAGTGTACAACAGGCATTCTCTTTAAATGTTTATTTATTTTTTCTGTTTCCCCTGGTAATGGCATAGTAGGGAATTTTGATCTTCACATGCAACATGCCCTAGACATATCAAAGTGTAATTGACTTTGGTTCGCATTACAAACATGGTAGGTATGTAGACAAGTAAAAAAAAAAAAAAACAATATTGTCTGAAATAGTTTACAAATGAATGACATGAGAAAATAAACTTTCTTAACCTTTGGTACACTCTCTAGTCTTGTTGCAAACTTTCCTACTAAAAAAACCTGTCTGCTGCTTGTGTGTCTTATTCAAGTAACTTAACACTCTTGAAGATTGCAGAGATGCACACAGTGCCATGCAAACTACTAGCGGGAGGACAGAAATCTAAACATTTAATTCAGTAGGTAGGTAGGTCCATCCGTCAGTCTACTAGATAAGCCTCTCTGGGCCCAGATCAGAGATTAAATTGCCTGGAATTTTTATGCATTGGAATTTGCAGGCTGGAAACTTGGCTTAATTCTGACAGAGAAAGGCATGCTTGAATCACACAAAATGTATCTACGAGTTATAGACTAAAGGTGTTGGATAGGATCGCCTCATATGACAAGAATACGTTGTAAACTTTTAATTTGTTAAAATTTCTATGCTTTTATTCTATGCTTTCCTTTCTATGTTTTTTTCAATAATGGTATTTTATATTAATTTGAGAATTATCAAGCTTTCATTTAAGATAATCACCCTACGCTACTCCTGCAAAGAAAGTGCAAAGAGCCAAAAAAACCCTCCATTGCCCCCTCTGTCAACTCCATTTGCCTGAGGCCTGTAATAAACATATATTTCAACTTAGAATACCCACCTGTTTCGTTATAATGTTCACCCTCTGTGAAAGTAGAAATGTTGCGTCCCTAAGGATCAACATTAATGGGCAAAATTTCAAACAGACTTTATGCAGAAATTTGTCACCTTTATCCTTGATTTATGGCCAAGTTTTAGTGATCCTTGGGAGGATAAGATTATATTTTTCATTATCTCTTTCACTGCTCTTTATGAAAAAGAAAAAGAAAATGAATTACCGCTTTATCTGTTCTCTTAGCTTTATTTTTCTGATAAGATGAGTTGATAATATTCTCAATAATCTCTGCAATAAAAAGAAAATCACTTTCTCACTGCTCACACTTTTTTCTACTTTGGCCCCCAATAGAAATGAATGCCTTGGCAACAGATTAATTTACTTGGCTCTTCATTTCCTACAACAGAGTAAACAGACCACGACTTTACACCGAGGAACAGAATTAACAGCGCATTTTACATTCCTGTCGTTTTTAAGTCTTGATAAATCTTTGTAGACAATTTACTCCTACCTCAATGGGATCCTCATATCACACAATTGACCTAAGTGTGATTGCTCTGGGCCATTTCCATACATTATGATATGACTTACTGCATTTTCCTTCATGGAAATCAACTTCTTCCGATCACTGCCAATTGGTGTTCTCTGGATAAACCTGAAAGACTCTCTCAACACAGTTGAGGCCACCCATCTTGTAATCTCTCGTTTCAAGACCTCGACATTATATCGACCAAACTTTCTTCCTAACTCTCGCATAGTTGCTAAAAAGTTAGGTCATACAGAATCCCCCAAAAATCAATACTGAGATTAAAGAGTCAAGCACTTTTTAATGAAGGTACTATTTTAGCAGAAATTTTCCATCAGATGTGCCCGTAAAATATCTCGGTCTGTATCTGGGAGCCATTCTAAGATTTATTCCCGAGGAGAGGCCGTTATAGACAACACTACCGAACCAGACAATCTGTAACCTTTGCGAGGTTACAGAAAGAGTCAATATTTAAAAGAAATTTCACATCTGAGGGAATGGTGAGGTTCTGTTCTTGGCTGTCATACTAAATCCCATGATTTATTCTTGACATGAGGCCACAATAACAGCTACGACAAAAGTAACCCTTTCCAGAGATTATGAATCAAACGGTGAAACATTCTTCAATGTACCTTCATGCTTGATTTGATATAAATTTCATGCAAGTCTTGCATCTGTTCCATTTTGCCCCTCCCTGCCCCTCCCCCCCTTTCCTTCAAGTAATTGTACTCCATCTGTTGAAACTTTCAGATGGATAGTACATTACCCCCTTAACAGACACCTGTGGTTTGTTTGGACTTTTCTAATACTCAGAAGACCTCAAATGAAACTTATTTAGAGGGATAGCACACCTCAGTTTCAGATACATTGAGATTCTGTCTTGCCTCTCTAATATGCAGACTACCTCATATTTAACATTTGTTTTCTTTCCCTAGTACTCAGACTAGAGTACCTCATTTCAAACATTTGGATGGATAGTTACAGTGCCTCACTGAGGTTGTTTCATTTCCCTTCTACTCAGAATAGAGTACCTCATTTTAAACATTTGGAGGGATAGTTACAGTGCCTATCTGAGGTGCTGTTTTATTTCCCTAATATTCAGACTAGAGTACCTCATTTCAAACATTTGGATGGATAGTTACAGTGCCTATCTGAGGTGCTGTTTTATTTCCCTAATATTCAGACTAGAGTACCTCATTTGAAGCATTTGGAGGGATTGTTACAGTGCCTAACTGAGGTGCTGTTTTATTTCCCTAATATTCAGACTAGAGTACCTCATTTCAAACATTTGGATGGATAGTTACAGTGCCTATCTGAGGTGCTGTTTTATTTCCCTAATAT
>JAIPMN010023900.1:0-12460 GCA_020650975.1 Apostichopus californicus
ATATACATATATATATATATATGTAACAAAATCATTTAAAGATGTATAGTAATATTCATGCTGTTGTGTTCGTAATCTTCATCATTTTTGTTTAATGCTCCTGAATTTATATTTTGCTTTTATTTTTCTTTCACTTTCAGATGGTTTTATCGGTGGATTTCACTCTTATCCAGAAGACCTTAGCCTCGTTTCGGAAAAGCAAATTTGTACTTCCTATTTGAAGAAAAGGAAACTTTATTAGAAAACAAAATCTGCTACAGTTTTTTGGTACATCCTGAAGAACAACAGATGGCCAACCATAGCTCTGGTTTTTGTCCACGGAATTTTAAATCGTGTATCATCTGACATCTTCCTGTTTACGAGGTAAATAAATGTTTGCAGTATGGCCGACGGGGAACGATATCGTTTGGTCATATTTGGCGCGGGAAAAGTAGGCAAAAGTGCCATCATATCCCAGTTTTTGTCGAATCGATTTGAGGAGAAATACAAACCGACTGTGGAGGATTTACATTGTAGAGAATACCATATAAACGGTCATAGCATCAACGTTGACATTCTAGATACTGCCGGTACCATGCAGTTTCCCGCCATGAGACGTTTGTCCATATCTACTGCGCATGCCTTCTTACTGACGTATTCCATCGACGACGACAATTCCTTTGAGGTCGTCAAACAGATTCATGAACAAATACGCGAGCAGCGGACGAATTGGGACGAATTACCGATAGTCGTGATCGGCAATAAACTAGATCTCGAAACGCAGCGACAAGTCCATCCTGATGACGTCAGAAACGTCATAGCTACGGAAGATTGGAAGTGCGGTTTCTTAGAAGTTTCAGCCAAGGAGAATTTCCTGATCTTAGAAATCTTTCAGAAGATTTTAGAGTTAGCTAAGTTACCAGTTGCGCGAGAACTTAGTCCTATACTGAAACGTAGAATGAGCGAATACGGTAGCTACAAAGGTAAAAACAGACGAAGACACGACAGTGCGGAAGAATTTAAGGAAAGTGAAAAGGATATGTCCAGATCTCGTAGTTTAATCAGAAGAACTCGCCCGAAATTCAAGCCTGCCAAAGATCCAACAAAGAACGACTGTGTCATATCTTAACCTTTTGCAATAGCGTAGCTTTGTTTCTCATCGCGTTTCGTCACCTTAACAAAAAAACACCGCTGTGTATAACTCAAAGCCTAATTAACCGCCATCTTTTTTCCACTTTTATAACATGAAACCTACTATACGCTACATATTGACGCGGCTTGTATACCGATTTTTTGTTTACATTCATTTTGTTTACCGATTTGTATGGAAATATTATAACAGATTTGGGGTTTGTCGTCAGTAGCGAATTTTTTTATATATAATTTTGTTTTAATTGTTGAATGAGTCTGCAGACGACTGAAGGAATGTTTTTGAGCAGTTTTAATAATTTTATTCATATTTTAAAGTTTAAGAATAAGTACGTCATATAACGCGGAGAAATGAGTTGAGGATTTCAACCAGGCTTGATAACTAAGATACAACGTTATAACTTCTCTAGTACTGCATACAAATTCTTCAATGTACATAGCGACACATGAAAGGACTTAAAGGTATGCTGTATTGGCCCCCCAAAAAGCTAGATATTCCAATATGGTCACCTTTTGGTCAAAATTCTTGAACTGTTTTTATTACAACCTTCGAGGAAATTTTCACCATTTAGACATTCAGTCATCTTGTGTGTTCCTTAAAAATGTCTGAGAACAATTTGGAGAGTATAAAGACCTCCAGGAAAGTACTTTTTGAAAACTTCTAGCAATTTTGGGGCCTATACTGACTACCTTTAAACAAGCATGCATCATAATCAACGCCCGGGGTTACAGGCAGTGACGTAGTATAGCATGGGGCAATAGGACCCCGCGTAGCGACAGAAATGGGCCCTAAATGGAATGTTCACGGTCCTTTAGACGCCCTATAGATATGGCACTCACACCACGTATAGCCAGCGGCGTACCTATAAGAGCAACAGGGGTCCAGGTGTAGCAATGGAAATAGATCGTAAAAAAAATTCTAAATTTACTAAAACACAACCATGGTTTGAGCTTGGGGAGACCTGTCTCTGTTAAGTGGGCTGCAGGGTTTTGTTTGCATTCCCCACCTTTTTTTTGGTGGGTATTGGAACAATATTTAAAGACATTAGAAAATTAATAAACCATGACTTTTTATAACTTATTCTGCCAGTAGTTTTAATATCAATAATCACCTTAAATGCTTAAGACGATAATCAAGGACGGACAACTCAGTGTTAGCTCAGTGTGTTAGCTCAGTGTTAGCTCAGTGGTTAACACCGGTGCCTTCCAATCATATACGTCCCGAGTTCGAGTCACTCCAAGATTAATGTATGTCGTCCAGTTACAGAGTTGTTGATAATTGACAATTCATTATCATGGACGTTAAATATGAATCTAAGAGACTGACTTCGGTCAGCTTGCGGCTTTGATAAGCCAATGAGGCTTCTTCGCGAGTTCCTGCTTGCAGGAGGATCTAAAATACATACATACATACATACATACAACTGCAAGTAAGTAAAAAAAAACGTTAAACAGAATGAAATATGATCGTTTATGTACATTGCAAACAGGTTTTCCATGATTCATATTCACAATTCAGTGGTCAGTTTTATATGGAAACGTTAAGGTGCCGTCCAAATGTTAAAAAAAATATGTTTTCTGCAACTTTGCTGCAATTCATCATATTGTGACAAAATGTTGAATTCACGAGATTTATCAACTAATCAATTAATATCATTTTTCCTTCAAATTGTTTGAAACGATGACTTTTCTGATGCGAACGTAATTAATCATTTTGTTGTAAAATGTTGAATAGACGAGACTTGTTTTTAAGTGATCAATTTATCATTTTACCGAAAATTCTTCAAACGATGACATTTAATATAAAAATCATTTTGTCATTTTGCAACGCTATTTAGATTTATGGAACTTGTCATTTTGTCACAACTTATCAATGTTTTAACTGAACAATTAATCATCTTGTTGAAAATTGCTAGAATAGCTTTTAAAAAGCATTTTAACTTCATTTTGACGGCATCTTATCGTTTCCATTGTTTCAGCTCCTTGCCATTCATGCTAGCTATTTTTTTTTTACTGTCAATGAATTTTTGTTTGGCCTGGCTTCCGACTGAAGGACCCTTTTAGTAATTCCAAGGGGCCTTAGACAGTACATGGGCCATTTCATGTACGGTAGTGGACTGGCCGCCTATATAGTAGTTTTTTGGGCACGACAGTAGATGTGAAGAAGGGATCTATCTCGATGAATAAGCAAAGGGGCCCAAAGAGTATATGGGAACCATTCGCTTTGTTGACTGCACTTGCTATCCGCTTCATCGGCCTACAGCCGGTTCCAGCAAATGAACGGTTATTTTGCCCCCCCCCCCTCCCCCGCCCCTGCGGCCCGGGGCAGCTTGGCAACGGTCTAGTTTCGGAACGGGTAACAGGTGGTATCCAGAAATATCACGTGAATGACAAACGTTCTATTCTGTCACTTTGTGTCTACATATCTACTTGTTTTAAAATGTCAAAGTTATCAGTCAAGGCATGTTTTGTTTAAAGAAATTACAGTAACTTATGTGCCGGGGGGGGCGTGGGGGGGGGGTGTGAGGGGCATCTTGTATCTTTCAAAAAGCATGGATGAATCTTACATATTCCATGGATATTCATTTGACGTAAAAAACAAAAACAAATAGCTGTTATGACAAAATGGTCAGAAAAAGTAGTAAATGTTTTGTGCTGTTTACAATCTTACTTAAAATTAAGATAAGACAGACATTGCACAGGAGTGAAAGGGGGCTAATGTTGGGGTATTTTACGCGCTTTTCTTTATGCGCATTTTTTTGTTATAGAATGTAGCCGCGAGTCATAACGGCTAACCATGCAGATCTCTGCGTGCAGGTGCAAGGTTTCTGGGTAATATATGGTGTCTTTAACTTTTACTAGCTATTGGCTCAGATCGCCAACTCTACAGTTAGTGGTGCAAATTATTCGCCATTTGTTTATGGAAAGGCGTCGATATATCATCAATTATAGTCAGAAAGAAAAACAAAGACGTTTTTTTTTCAGGCTAAATGAGGTCTGATAATTGAGAATAACTGTACTGTTGCTTAACTGCATGCAACGATGCCGTTTAGTTTCTGTTGTATATTTATTTTCCGATAGTTAACACATTCGTTATCATTTGTCAGTTTGGATGTAAGAGTTCTGTCAATATGTGGGGAGGGGTATGGTGTGGGGTGGGGTGAGCGTAGGGATGAGGTGAGTTGCAGAGAGCGGAATGGAGGGGAGGAAAGAGGGGGATATACCTCCACCAAAGAGGGAGGCACAGACACATATTTTCTTCCATCTCTAAATTTGAAATTCCTCTTTTTGTTCGCTGAAAGTTGTTCTTAAATTGTTAAACGCATTTTTTCCATTCCCACGCCAACATAGGACGGATGGCGTTACGAGAATATTTTCTTTGACCACCCATAGAGGTATCTACCCCTCATCCCATCCCCTCTCTTCTCCTACTCGGCACTGATCGTGAGTTGTTGCGTGTTTTTTAGTCGAAAGATAAATCTTTTTTAAAGTCTAAATTGGTTCGGACCAAATTATAAAGTAGAAGGACAACAAAAGAGGCAAAAAGAACAGAGAAGAAAAAAAAGAAAAAAAAACGATGTCACGGAAAATGTATTTTTTGCCACGATAAGCTTAAAATGAAGTTAGTATTACCTAGATTGTTAAATGTCCGGTGGAAGTATGTATATACACTATAACAGACGGACGTCCATAACATTCGTTTTTTTTTTATTTAAAAAAAAATCTTATTCCGATACCCTTACATATACGTAAACACAGCATTTGATGTGACCTTCAGGTTACCTAGTCGTATTCTATGAAAATTCGTTCATTATTGGTTTATGGCAGCATTTGATGGAACAAAATTAAATAAATTCACTCCTGTATTGATTTTTGGGTTATTTTTACGTTTTTTCCCCCTCACAAATATCACCTTTAAGGTTGAAATAAAGTCTGAGAATGTACATAGAGAGAGTAACAGTTTTAGTCAGTAAAACCACAGAATCGCCTTCAAATATGCAAGTGTCTATGTAGTAAGATCTTCAAACAAGGTTGACGGTAACGTTCGCTCAAGAAGAAAAACAAAATCATTAAATGAATACCCCCAAATTAATGTAGAAGGTTTCGCCTTGTACATACTGTTCATCCAATTTATGGGCATAATGTTACATAATCAATTTTCCTTATCCGTCCAGTGGTCTGTCGTTTTTCTGGGTATTTTATTAAATCAATCAGGACATGCAGAGGTTAACTCAGAGTTGACTCAGAGTTGACTCAGAACATACGTAAGGATTTAGAAGCTTCTTGAGACCTTGCCAGGAGTCAACCAGTATATTTGCGTCATTTGTATTCAGAACATAATATAAAATGTACTGTAAGAATGAATATGCATATTCAGAGAAATTAATATTCATATATGTAAAATAACACAATAGGTGCATTCGTCTGGCAGGCTTTCAGTCAATTTGAATTGACGTATACATGTTAAAGGGTCTTGCTGCGTAATGACGGCCCATCATGTAAGCCTGGAATCCAATGCATGACGTCACATATAAACTTAACGTAAGCTGTAAATTCCGTACAGTACAATAGCGCCAGCAGTGATGGGGTGTGGGGGCGGGGGGGGGGGAGGGGGGTTTCTTACCTGCAGAATAACTATTTAAATTCGGCCAACTGCTACTTCAACTTCATTCTGTATTATTATTTCTAATGTCATGATACTGGGCAATATCATCACCGCACTTTCACTAAACCTAAGTAACATGGTCGTCTGCGCGGAAACGTGTGCATTGACGATACTAATAATCCTACTAATCGGTAGTTTGGGTACGTACCTGGTAATAGTATAGACGTAGGCTAGGCTTACAACATGTAATTTGTTGGCACTGCTGCGGTTTACGTACCGTCACAGACTTTCGTGATATCACGCTGTAGATGTGACGCCATACATGGGATTCCGGGCTTACATGGTGTGCCGCTTAAATAGCTCACTCGACGGGAAACGCATGCGTATTGAGTTACTTACTCCAATGAATTTTCTTGTGGGTTTTACATCTTAACTTGCCTGCATTGTGCACTGTTACTATAGCCATAGGAACTGTACACTACTTTTGCCACTTTTAATAGCCGGCAACTAGGTTATGTGGATTTGTCATTTCATTATGTGTGACTTAAATACGTCATGTATAGTCGACCACGAGAGCAGGTCACGTTTGACCGACTCGAGTTGTTACGCTTTGATGACGTTTGGGACCAATGAATTACCTCTGAGACTGGTTCGAGACTTTTAGAGCTTGCCAGTCAAAACGTATAGAAAGTACAAGTGCGCAAATTACTGCACATCCAAATAGAAAGTTGTACAGTGATATTCATATTTGTGTATGTGACAATGCGGATATACACACACACATGATATTCTAGTGGATATAATGAATGGATAGATAGAATGGATGTATATAATGAATGCGTAGTTGGATGTATGAAAGGAGATATCGAGTGAACGGATGGATCATTGGAGACAATGTGTGACTATATGAAATAAATGGACGAGCCTACTGAATGCGTGGATGGATGAGTATGAACAAACGTGTGGATACACAGATAGAACAGGAGAAGTATGGGTATATTGTGTAAGCAGAGAATGAGTGAATGGTTTTGGATAGGTAGGTATAATAAAAGTTATTCATGGATGGATAAATAATATGATTGGATGGACAGAATGACTGGAATGACATGAGAGAATGGCATAAAAGAGCAGCACATGGACATACCGCTTGATTGGGCAGAATGAATGTACATCCATACAGACTGCAAATATGGAGAAGTGGATTGAGTTGGTTGAATCAAGAGATTGAATTGAAGGAAGAAGGAATTAAAGAAAGGGTAAACGAATGGATTCGTGAATGGAAAAAATGCGTGAATGGATATAATAACTGGATAGCCATCTTGAGTGCGTGTAAGTCAGACATTTGCACGAATCATGGGCGAAGAGAACACGTGAATAGACATAGTGCGTGTTTGGATGGATGAATGGAAAGAATGAGTGAATTGAACTGAACAGAAAGTGTTGTTAATGATAGGTGGACATGTACTGAATGAGGAGGATATAACAGTAGGAGATGATAGGGAAAGAGGATGGGGCGAATGTGTCGAATGAGTAGATGAATGGATTGGTGGATAGAATGACTGAATGCATTGATTAATGAGTTATTTCAAGAATCATATTAATGGATCGGTGGTTAGATAGCCTTGATAGAAAGAGTTGTTGACTGTATGGATAAATGGATAGAATGGATGGGTCAGTGCAAGGGTACCGTACGTTTCATGAGTGGATGGCTGGATTGCTGGAAGGTTAAAATGAATGAGTGAATAGATGCAGGAAACGATGAAATTGGTCGATGAATAATGGCAATGAGTGCATTAATGGTTGTATGCACGACTGAAATGAATTTTTCTGTGCACACTTGAGTGGATACCCGGATGTAGGACTACATTTATGGTTAAAAGAATGATTGAATGGATCGATGGATGGTAGAATGAAAGGATTAAAAGAACGAATCGGTGAATGGCTAAATGGAAACTGTGGATGTATGGGTGGATAAAGTACAGGATTGGACGTATGGATGATTAAACTGAATCAGTTGAAGTATGGATGGATGGATGAAATGATCAGATCGGTGGATGCATAACGACAATGAGTGATATAAATGGTGTATGCACGGTTGAAATGAATGGAGCTGTTTGTGCATAGATAGAATGAGAGGATACATGGATGAATGAATACATGCATAGTTAAACTGAGTGATTTGATGGATGGCTGGAAGGATGGATGGATGGAAAGCACGACTCTGTGAATGTATAAATACAATGTGTGGATGGGTGGGTGAATAAAATCAATGGTTGGATGATAAAGTTGTATAGATCGGTGCAGGAGTAAATGCGATCGGTGGATACATGGTGAAATGTTTCAATGTATGGAGGAAGCGAATGTCTGAATGGATGGATGGATCAATACATGGATCGGTGGATGAATAATCAGAATTAATGCATGGATGAAAAGATGGATGGATGGAATAAACGAATGGACAAGTGGATGTACAAACAGAATGAGTGTAGGCATGGATGGACATATGTGTGGATAAAGCGAGTGAGTGGATCGATATATATGTAATGTCTGAATCGGTGAATGGACAAAAATAATGAGTGGATTGATGGGTGAACGTAATAAATGATTCGATGGACGCATGGTGGATATGAGTGGATCGGGTCATGAGTATGTCCAATAATTGGATACAAGGTGACATTTCTCAATGCAAGGAGGAACGAATGTCTAAACGGCTGGATGGATCAAAAAAATGGATTAGTGAATGAATAATCAGAATTAGTTTGTGGATGGATTGATCGTACGTATGTAAATATACATATATACAGATTAAACGAGGGAGTGGAGAGGTAGATATTTAATATGACTGAATTGGTGAATGGATAAATAAACTGAGTGGATTGATGAGTGAATGATTGGATGGATGGATGATTGAAAATGAGTGGATTGGTACCAAGGATACGCGTATAGATGTTTGAATACATGGGTAAAACGAATGCGTGAATGGATGGATGTGGTACAATGACTAGTCGATCGCTGCATAAAACTGAATGGGTACATGGATGGATGGAACAAATGATAGATGACGACAGTTTGTGTATGCATGAACAGAATGAGTGGACGCATGTGCAGATGTATATGGATTATACATACATGTATGGATAAAACGAACAAGTCGATGTATGACATATAGAATATGTGCATGGCTGGATAAAAACAGAATGAGTGGGCGCATGTGCAGATGTATTCAGATGTATACACGTATGGATAAAACGAACAAGTCGATGTATGGATATATAGAATGTGAACATGGTTGGATGAATGGGCTGACAGATGGATGGATTGTGGAATGGACAGATGCAAAAATTAATGAATCTGAACAACTATAGATAGCATGAGTGGATGAATATTAGATAGACGGATGGACAAACTGAATTGATCTGTGAATGCATAAACATGATGATAAAATTGATTGATTGAATTGAATTGATTGATTGATTGATTGGTTGATTGATGATTGAAACAAATGAGGGAACGGATGGATACAATGGATGGATCGTTAGATGGGTCAATGGAATGTGCATAGCTGGATGAATGAGTTGATGGATGGGTAGATGAATTGATGGATGGATATATTGAATGAATTTGTTAATGCATAGATAGAATAAGTGGATGCATGGAAGGATTAATACAGTAATGAATAAAACGAATGAGTGGATAGATGGATCAAATAAATGGATCTTGGATGGATAAATATATACTGTGTGCATAGCTGGATGAATGGGTTGATGGATTGGTGAATTTAATAATGGAAAATATGAATGAATGAATATATACATGCATAGATAGATGAGTGGGTGCACGGATTGATGAACACATGCATTGATATAACGAATGAGTCGATGGATGGATAAAATGGCAGAATCGTTGAATCAACAGACTGGATACATGGTTGGGATGGATAAAATAAATGAATAGAGGATTGGATACAAAATAAATGAATGGATGGATATATGGAATGAGTAAATGAATGAATGGATAAAAAGGAATAATTTATTGCATTGATAAATATAATGACTGGATGTAAGGATGGTTATACACATGTATGGATATAAACGACTGAGTCATTAGATGGATGAGTAAAAATGGATTGATCGGTAAACTGAATAAATAGAATGAGGGAATTGATTGATGGATGGTGATCAACAAAACGAGGGATGCTAAGATATCTGTCAGTTTTTGAGACTGCAGGTGAACATTTTTCTTCTATTCTTACGAAATGCAGGCCAGTATATAAAATTTATTAACGTTGCATAAAAAGTATGTGCTTTATGACGTCACGGATTTTTTTCATGTAAACGATAGAATTTTGCTATTGATTCGTGTAAACAAAGCTGTTGGCATGAAAAGCACTTCTACATATTTCTTAAACATGTTTTAGAATGACCAGCGTGTTGTATTAAGTTCCAGTTTTTACTATCAAATATCCTCTTTTTTTTCATTTGTTAACAGTTCGTAAAAACCTTTTGAGACTATTTATTAAGCAATGAGCCTTGTAGACGGGGAAGGGAGATTATCCGGCCCCCCAAAAAAAATTCTTGTTATTTTATTCTGTTTCATAACTTTATGGGTTACACATGATATGGGTAGATTAATTTCCTCATTCTATTTGTTTCCTTGTTTTAGAATCAAGACGGGTTTTCCCAATCTTTATGTTAACAGGTTCGATGAACATTATATAGATGTGTGCTCTGACGTTAAATGAAACGGCTGTTATCACATTTGTAGTGCTTTTGTAACATTTTTTTCATGTGATTTGCCAATAAATTTTGTACCGCAATGTGGTGGGAGCTACAGGACTGTTACCTCGATCGTGTTTTTTTTTCTTCAGTTATCTCTAAAAAATATATTAAAAAAATATATATATATATATTTTTATATATTTTTATATATTTATATCTATCCATATCCATATCCATATCCATATCCATATCCATATCCATATCCATATCCATCCATCCATCCATCCATCCATCCAAACATCCATCCAAACATCCATCCAAACATCCAAACATCCAAACATCCAAACATCCAAACATCCAAACATCCATCTCATGAAACTTATTTTGATTTCCTCTTTAAAGTCATGAAATGAGGTCATGAAGGACAACAGGATCGGGCTACTATACAATAACGACTCGCAAACGGGGAAGGGGTGGGTGAAGGGTGCATGTGCTAGAGAGGGGGAGGGGTGGAAAGAGACTGAGTGTGAATCCATCATTACTTTGTGAATCGATCATGATGTCTCTAAGACTGTAGGGTGGAGATTGGGAGGCGTTCCGACTACACACTATCTCTCTTTAAATATTTTACACTAATATGGTTTAGTACACAACAAGAGACGCGTATCTATAGTCTAATGGAATAGCTATTTGAAGACATTTCACTTTCAACCTTTCCACATGTATGAAAACACAGGGAGACGGGAATGGGGTTATGAAAACTTACTGACGGGTCCTTAATTGAGAATATTTTATGGCTAACCATCGCGGATCATAGATATGTGCCATAGGGTAGATTGGGAAGAGGTAGGGACCGCCACCCTCCCCTCCCCCTCTATATAACATATGTTCTCATATCATGACCCATATACCGCTTTAACCCCTCTAATATTCACTATGGCCTTTTGTTCCTTGATCTTGAACATTCTTACTACAATAGGTATTACGTAACAGCATTGTTCGTGATCTATGGTTGTATTGAAGGTGCATGGTGAAACCGGTCTAAGCTTCTACCGGTGTACACAACTCAGTGTATAATAACCTTATACTTGTTAATTCTACATGGACTACGCATGACCGTTTTCGTATAGACGACCATGTTGGACGGACATTCGTTGATGTTAATTTGAGATTTTCTTTCAAAAGGATCCCTTCTAATGGAACATTTCTACAACAGGGAACACTATATAGACATATTTTCTCTTTTTTTGGAGGATTGAACTTCTCTGATGTATTAATGTCTCTCGATATCACAGTTTTCCAGAGTTGCCAGGGTTACGCCATATTCCCGCCAAGTACATATCAGGGTCACCTTCAAGTGTGGTAAGTAAGTCATTTCCACAATACTTCATTAAACTATTTTGATTATCCCGTTTCGGGGCTGTTTTAAATCAATCTGTTTAATTCCTGTTTGTCATAACGCCATATATGAGACTTCCCTACAGGCCTAAGTTTTAGTTTTTGGAGTGAGCTTGATTTTGCTTGGCTTGATATATTACTGAACAGTCATGCACTCAGTTGAAGGTATTTATTGCTTACTATATAACTAGAGAACTCATAGGCTACAACACAGAGTTGCTTCAGTTAATGATCTCCTCTAGTAATTTCGTTTATAATTTAGGAGCAGGATTTACACCTATTAATTGCCGAGTCATTTGTACTCGGATTCCATCGGGAAGTGTAGTTTGCATATATAGGCATGTATATGAAAAGATATTTATTCGAGTATACGAAGGGGTGGGGGGGGGGGGTTGGCTATTTTATATACCTGATTAAAATTGTCTGTAAGCTATATTTGATATGAACTGAATAATGCAAAGCGGTCTCTTTTTAAAATCGGGTGTTGGAAAGTTACTTAAACTTTAGCTTTGGCTCCACCATTACAGAGCACTGAGATATTGTATAATCTGTATAATCACTCTTTTTTGGCTTTCATCAACCCCTCCCCCACCCCATATAAACTCCCTAT
>JAIPMN010023908.1:0-24052 GCA_020650975.1 Apostichopus californicus
ATTTCATTCGTTGAAAGATGTAATTTGTTCCATTCAACTCGGCTGCGCCTCGTTGAATGGAACATTCCATCTTTCAACTCATGAAATATTTGCACTATTGCACTCATAATCATTCATTATTTGTATAACATTCAATGGTAACATTTCGGTGGATGCTTTAGAAAGGGATTCTATCTTTCAGTACCGTTGTACAACAGCAGTATTTTACAATAGACTTGTGGCATTACTTCTATGCATCATACTCATTATAGATATAATTGAAAGGATTGATGGGACACGGTCTGTGCGCATACGTTGTACTGCGTAGCGAATTAACTGCCGGGCAGAACGAGGCTACTCAGCATGACCATTTCAATGAGAGGCGTTGAACCTTGTGATTGCAAGTGCATAGTTTTGGTAGTGAATCGACATATCATCGAGGTAAATTTGGTAATAAGTGAACTTGTTGATTTGCTCCACAGAGACGACCTTCTTAAAGACGGGCCTGTAAGCCACTTTGTCCATTTGGTTACCGAGGACCAGGCCCAAACGAGTTCAATGTGCTCCCATCACCCAAATCTATTGAATAAAATACGAGGTAATAGCGCTGGTTAAAATATTTACCTAGTCTCTATATCGTTACGCACAACGGTGTGTCATGATACAAGTAACCAATTACTATCACTACTACATTTTTTTTTAATCTGTAGGAACTAATTAACCTATCACTTCCTCAATCTAAGGATTTAAAAAGGTTAATTTGCCTGCACCGCCCTTAAGTTGTAGGCCTGTGTTTGTTTTGAACAAACTTTGTGATTATCGTTGATATCGGAATGCTATCCACGACTCGGTCATCCTCTGACAAAAAGTTACAAACCAACTACAAATGCAGCTTTAAAATCTACTTCGTATATAGCAATCCCGTTTCAAATACATTTGTCAATATTAGTTTCGTAACTTATTGGATTTTAAGGTATATACGTATAGTTGGTTGCTTGAATCTTTATTATCTAGGTATCTATATAGCTTTTCGCAAATTTGAAAGCACGTACACTGTGGTAACTAGTACAATACTGGCTAACATAATTACCCACATCCGCATACAGCTGCAAAACTGTCTGTCACGAGGTGACCTTTGCATGATTACGTCATCTTGAAATGCCCCACATATCCAACTGCTACAAACGTACCATGCATACCTTTAATGCGGCATCATACAGTTTTCATAACTCAACTAAGAACAGTTTGTTTAACTACCGGTATAGTCACTTTCCTTTCTCCCATTCATTTTTTTTACAGTCAAACGTACATATTTTAGCTATTTTTAAATAAGCAATATCATTCTGACGAATACAGGAGACTAAGAGAATGATACTAGTGTTCAGAGAATTTACCACATCGAAAACCTACATATGGATTTTATGAATGACGTCAAACAGTATTGTACTAAATAAAGTTTAATATACCTGAAGTATAATGCCTATATCATCATGACGTCAGACTTAACATGTCAATAAAAGATTGAATGGAGGAAGTTCCGTTCGGCTTTCTGAAATGGTGGTGATTCGACTTTTATGTTAGCAGGAAAAGGCCTACACTTACGTCACGTGTTAAGTAAATAACTTCTGTTTTGTATCGTGTTTAGGTAGAATGCCATTCACTTTGGAACAAGCTATAAATATACAGATCAGACTTTCCCTTTAACACAATCATGGTAAAAAGCAGACAAACCTGGCCGAACCCAATGTCTTTCACAAAAATTCAATTATGACCTCAAACGATCTTTGACCTACTATCCTTGCCAATACTCACAAAGCGACCACTATACTATTAATTTTCATCCAGATCAGATCAAAACCTCAGGTGATGCCTTTTTTAAAAGATTTCATGGTTAGGACTGCCATGCCCTTAAACACCCTTCGACCTAAGTTTTGTGTAAACATTAATGAAGCCCCTAATATGGGTGCAACCACTTGGACAGTTTGGGTCAGGACCAAACAAATGGTCTGCACACCATTGATGTTGACAGGACAGATACTTTGCTATTATCTCCATTGGATATCCTGCAAATTAAGCTACAAATTGTTGCTTTTCTTTATAAATTGTGATAGTTTTGTGATAGTTTAGCTGTCCATCATAGGCTTTTGAATTCACAAGAGTTATAATGAGATCATTGAAATAAACATTTGACAAGACTAACATAACTCAGATTTCTCACAGGGAACACACACCAAAACTATATGTTTGAGGGTACTTGGAATGGGCCCAGCTGTTAATAAGAGACTTATTTACAGTATGAGTTTTGGTTGCACTAGTTCAATAAGAAATATTTGCTGGGTACAGAATAATAAGAGATAAAAATAGGGATGGGGGAAAAGCTCTTACAGAAAGTCGGTTGAAAGCTAAATACTAGGGATTCAACACAAATAAGAAACAAAACAAAAAACATATTTTTTTTGTAGTTTGAAACATTTTTGTAATCTTATTAAGAAACAGCATTAAATACAATTCAACTAATAACCATCCCGATTTTTTTTTTACATTTTACAAAAACGAAAGAAAGAAGAAGAAGCATTTTACATGAAACAGAAAGCTCATAATTTTACAGAAACCATTAACATGAACAAAACTGTCTGCAAAAATGAAAAACAGAGAGAGAAGGGGGGGGGGCAGGAATATTCCTGCTGCCTTATAATTTCATATTTTAAAATTTAATATTAAAATATTTTAAAATGTTAAAAGCATATATCCATTGTATGGGAAAATATGTGCAAAAGCCATGATGAATAAATTAATTTTCCTTTATTAGTTAATATTGATGTATTAATGATACCTGCAGCTTTGTAAAAAATATTTCAAAATTATCAATGACCCCCTTCTAATATTGTGCTCATGTATAATCTGTTGAAAAAATGGGGCATTGTTCTCTTTAATATAAAGATAGACCATCGTCATTGAGTGCTTTCCTAGAACTTTGATGTTGAATGAGAAGAATTAAAAGTACACCTACCCCCCCCCCCACCCACCCCCCCCTTAACAATCCACTTTTTTCATCTCTATGTTTTCTAAGCACAACAAACAATGTGAGAGCCACTTGTTTCACCAAATAAGTCTTACTGGGTTTTTTTTCAAATTATTAATTTCTCACTAATTCTCTTGCAATATATTAGAGAGATGATGTGAATGAAAAGACTAGATTTTATTATTTTAGTGTTTAGTCTATAACATAATAACAGTCTATATCGAGAGATCTCAATTAATGTTCTACCAGGGCCAGAGATAAAAAACATGGGATGGAGCGGAGAATCCAACAGAAAAAGAAAATCACACTATAGCTAGATTGAGCAATCTGCAGGGTAGACCTGGTAAGTGCAAAAATCTGTGACAGATTTGTATCTATCAAGAAGAGTTTTAAGATCTTTCATAGACTGTCTGTGGCTCCCAGGTTGCCTATTGAAAGCCACTGGTCTTGACCGGTCAAGACTGGTCTAAATAGTGTTGCTTGATACGATGAATGCAGCATTTACCTATAGCTGTGATACTTGAATCTAGGTCAAACCAGGAATGTCGCTTTTAACTTCACACACTTATTACGTTACATGATCCCATTGAGTTGTTTATTAACTTTTAATCAAAAATGAAGACATGAAATTCACTTCATACCACTGGACCAAGGGAATTAGAGGTTTCAATGAGACAAAAAGAAAAAAAAAAAGAGAAAAAAGAGAAAAAAAAGAACAGGTTGGGACAGGTAATGTAACAACAAACTTTAACACCAACCTGTAAAAAGATGTTCCACTTTACTATTACAGTGTTGTATTACAAAATTGCAATAAAATATATCCCTTATCCACTTTGCTTTGAAATTCTAAAGTCTTGGGACTACAAAATTAAAACATATCAACTGAAAGACTATGTCATTACAATCACAAAAATATTTTCTTCGAAAAATTAAAATTGAAAGGAATAAATTGAAAGAAAAGCTAATCAAATGTACAAACAATCTAACCAATTTTTTTCACATTCTTCTTTTCTTTGTCTTTTCATTTTTGCAATTATTTTTCATTTTTGCAATAATTTCCGACAGACAAACATATTGTAACAAAATGCATTGACAAAAACATCACAAATTTCTTTCAAAACAACAATTTGGAGAAAAAAAAGATGAATAAGATTATGCGCAAGATTAAATAAAACAGAAACACGATGACTTCGTTGTTGGTTAACAATCGTAAGAAAAACATGAGCATGGAAATTTGATTAATTGATTAATTCATACAAAAGCTAAATATCACTCTACTTGCCTACAAGACAGAAGAAAGCTTAGGGTAGAAAATGAAGCAAATACGATTTGAAATTTTGCAAATTTCTAAATAGACCATATAGCTAGCCTTTTCAGACATTTCCAATATAAAATGCTTCAACCCACTTGTGTTAGAAACCTTTGGTTATAGACGAATTTAAATTTCATGGTTGAATGCAAGAATTTCCTGCGCAACAATATGTTACATTGTTAGTTTTTCCCACTAAAATTATAAAATAAAATATGGAAAATAAAAAATAAAGATAATTGTTATCATAGTAATAAATGCATCTACAAAATTTACTTTCGTTGATTCTTCCCTGATCCTTGAATTTTGTTCCTTCCAATCCTACTGACAAAAATTGGTTCAAATTTTATCGCTTTCAGATGATGAACTCGACATTCTCGATGTGGGTATGCAAAAGATATAGTAATGGAAGTCTACAGAGCTGCTGGCAATAATAGTCATTTAAGGAAATGTTATAAAAAATAAAAAATAAATCAAAATCAAATAAACCAAATGTTGGAACCAAAAACTGATTATTTAGGCCTTATTCTGAATGCATCTGTATTCATCTGGTGTTTATTTCAAAGATCCCTCACCCCAACTTTTGCAACTTTTCCAAATAAATACAAAACTATCACTGGAGAAATGTCATAAATATTAGAACAAAGTTGCAAACCAAATATTACAAAGCTTGATATCAAAACTAGAGTTTTTAACACCACCGATTCCTGGAACTTTGCTTTTTCTTTCTACTGTAATCAGTGATCACTTTTTATATTTCTCTATCAGGGAAAAAAAACAAACAACCAATGGAAATGTCAAAGAGAGTTGAGTCTTTGTGAATCTTGTCACAACCCTATGAGGTAAAAATTGCAGCTACACAAGAGCCTTACAATGTTAATATGAAGTGTCTTTATTATGTGATCAAAGCTTTCTCTCTGACTTATGGAGTTATATTAGAAGTGCTCCCTCTATTTTAGTTTGCGCTCGCTGTCTATATAAAGCATCTTCGCTAGAAAAGATGTAAAAGAGTTTAATCTTTCTCTTCATATCCGGATAAATCTGAATTAATGACTTGAGAAGACCGACAAGATTCAGTAGTAAGAGCTTCAGGAACTACTTGAACTTTGACCTCAATTCCTATGCCTCGGCTCTCAGCTACTGAGCACGGATCCCTCTATGAATTTGCTCAGCCTCTGGTTTGCGGGTTTGTCCGGGAACAAATCCATACACCAGACTGGATATCCCTATTTAAATGCTTCAGAAATTGTTTGTCTGTGACCGATTCCATACACCAGACTGGATATCTCTATTGTTAAGCTTTAGAACTGGTTTGTCTGTGGCCGATTCCATACACCAGACTGGATATCCCTATTTAAATGCTTTAGAACTGGTTTATCCGTGGCCGATTCCATACACCAGACTGGATATCTCTATTGTTAAGCTTTAGAACTGGTTTATCCGTGGCCGATTCCATACACCAGACTGGATATCTCTATTGTTAAGCTTTAGAACTGGTTTGTCCGGTGGCCGTTTCCATACACCAGACTGGATATCTCTATTTTAAATGCTTCAGAACTGGTTTGTCTGTGACCGATTCCATACACCAGACTGGATATCTCTACTGTTAAGCTTTAGAACTGGTTTATCCGTGGCCTATTCCATACACCAAACTGGATATCCCTATTTAAATACTTCAGAACTGGTTTATCCGTGACCGATTCCATTCACCAGACTGGATATCCCTATTTAAATGCTTCAGAACTGGTTTATCCGTGACCGATTCCATACACCAGACTGGATATCTCTATTGTTAAGCTTTAGAACTGGTTTGTCTGTGGCAGTTTCCATACACCAGACTGGATATCCCTATTTAAATACTTCAGAACTGGTTTATCCGTGACCAATTCCATACACAAGACTGGATATCCCTATTTAAATGCTCAGAACTGGGTTTTTTCCAGGACTGATTCCATACACCAAGTTGGATATTTGTTTTTAGTTGCTTTCTAGTTCTGAGGCAGTGATGGCATTCAGATCCTTCATCAAGCCCTCTAAATGCTGCATCTCAGCATTCAAGTCTTCAGTACTGAAAGTTCTCGTTGTAGACTGAGGGGAATGAAAAAAACAACTTTTTTACATGAACAACAGAAATGAGAGAATGAGAATTCCGATATATGTGTTAATTCATGGCGTACATAGTATAACACCTAAACTCCTCATGTAAAATTGTTCCTAACATTTTATAGGAACTATGATCTAAAGTTGGACATAACATTTAATGTTTCTGTGACCTTGACGTAAATCAGAAATTTAAACGTAAACAAGATTACAGAACGTGGGCACCTCATATATCAAAAGGTATGTTTTGATTCCCAGGTTTTCTGTTCCATTTCCTAGATATTAACAGTACAGGTCTGATTCACCACTGTAAAGACTTCTGCATGATTCTTCACATATAGATATGACGTGTGTATGAATATATGTATGTATGTATGAATATATCTATATATATATATATATTCAACTATATTACTCCAACTAGCTAAAAGAACTTGCACCATAAAAGTTCATCTCCATGACAGCTGATTAGGTTGTCATTACTAACAGAACATATTTAATAATCCCACCTCCCACTGGTTTAACTCTAGTAACGTACAGTAGCAGTATTTTGTTATCGGATCATTATGCATTATTTCTTGTCATACGAAGGTTCAAAGAGTCCAAAATTAGCACCACCCATTTTATGCAATGCCAACTTTATCTTAGTATTTAAATCCTATTTAAATTAGGTGAACACTAAATACTGAGGATGTTTACAAATCTAACAGACTTTCACATGGGTTTAAAAGTTTTCTTTTTTTTATTGGGTGCATTCAAATGTTTTGTAAGACTTGGGAAATCCAACCAGCCACTGTCCGTACCTGGTGAAACCAAACATGACAAAAACTAAATCAAAATAAAATGGTGGACAGAAGTTGAGAGGTTTACCGTACCTCTGGGCTTTGGGAGACTTCGTTAGCCCTGTAGGTAACATCAGGGGCTTTAGGTGTGACCACTGGAAGAGGCTGGGCCCTGACCTTGACAGTACTTCCTGGTTGGTTGGTTCTCTTCAGTGGACTGTAGGTTGGGGCACTGATTCGTACTGGACATCAAAATGAAAAAGAGAAGCATGAGTATATAGCATTACACCACAGTAGTGACGGATGAGTTACGATGAAGGCCTTATAAAAGTGAATGACTATAGTGCAAGAGAGATAGAATTTTTTGGCCAGTTATCTGATTCAGAAAATCATCCACCCAGGATTGCTACAACCACTGAAGAAGACAAGTACTTCACGTTGCACCCTCCAATGGTAATGTACCCATTAAATAATTTTTATTTTGTGTACAACAGTCTCCTAGCAACCAAAATCTCAAAAATTAAATAGGTCCGTAGGCTGCCTTTATACAAATTGGAAATCCAACATCCTACCCCACTCCCCCCCCCCCCAAATAAAAAAAAAGAAAGAAAGAAAAAAGCAGGATGATTCAGAGAGAGTTTTACATCTGTACATGCACTTGATCCCTTTGACAATTGGCAGAATACTTTCATCATAATTGCAACTGATTTTTCTCACATTCTTCTGGCAATGTACCAACAATAACAAATTGACAATAAAACATCTGGGTATGATGATAAATAAAGTAAAATAAAAACAGTGAGCCTTACATTTTATCTGCAAAGAATGGACAAATGTCATGTTCCCTATTCCAGTTTGCCCTTTCCCACCCTTGAATTCCTTTAGGGATCTAACCCCTGCACCCCACCCACCCACCCACCCACCCAACTGGCTTATTTTGGCAACATTCCAGCTATATAGAGACTAGAGTTAAATCCATTAAGCATTAAAGGTTGTCTACAATGGTATAAAGATTTTTTTTTTTAACATAAAGAGAGAATTCTATACATATCTTGAACTTTTGAACATGCAGGATCGTGAGGCAAACAACTTATCGTTATTATTGTCGTTGTTGGTTGGTTAGTAGGGTGGGGGTGGGGGGGGGAGATTGGATCTTTGCCTACTTCTGAAAGAGCATAGTAACAAGGGTTCTCCAATCAGAGAATGCATTGTGCATATAAAGCACACATACCAATTGTCACAGTCCAACCTACTACTCTGCTCACAGCAAATATGGGCTTGATTAATGAATACAACTATAACAAGAAAGGCATTTATTTATTTTTCATTTTCAAGAGGTACATTTTCATACTGAATTAGCTGAATTGGTCAGCTAATGTTTCGACAAACTACTGCAGCTTAATGCTTTTGTTATTAAGGGACATGTCATCCAGGAATGATTTGGGGTTACTTTCCCCTAACTATTCCCTGACCAAAAATCTGGACAAGCAATTAAAATATGACTTTTTTCTATAAAAAAACTATAGTCCAAAACTTACCTCTAGAAGGTCCTGTTTGGTAATGTGGCGGTGGAGGCCCAGGCACCGTAAAACTGGATAAATTGGGGTTGCCAGGGCGATTAGGTCCATTGGAGTGTACACTGGCATCATCTTGACCTCCACTGGACAGGGTTGTATCACTGTGATATCCTGCTTAGGAAGAGAAAGGTCAAAGGTCATTCTAAAACATCAATCACTTTAAGATTAAAAGTGTAATACTCAATGAATTGATTTAAGGGTTCTTTTGTTATAGTATGTGAGAAGATTAGTCACCCAAATCACCAGAACTTACAAGATTCAGACAGAAATGAAATGAAAACTTACCAGACAATCCTTCTAACGAGAAGTTCGAGTTAATCAACATGTACCAATAACACACAAGTTTAGAGGTCAATTGTCTGTTTTGAGGTTTCTGTCCCCTTCTTCAGACCCCTCCCATAAAACTTAGGGGGAGTTCAACTCCCTCCTCACCCCCTGCCCCCCCACCCCCCTCTACACCTTTTGCCACAGAAAATCTCTCTTTCACCCATTAAGAACATTTCACCTCCTACCCACAACTATGGTGAGAACATTACCTTATCCTTGCCTCCTTAAGAATACAAGCCAAATTTGTTGGAGATATTCCTTGCACAAACATTTAAGATAGAGCCAGGAAAGAAACATGTCATGACAGACCATTAAACCAATCTACCACTGTACACATAACATCAACACTACTACCTATCCATTATGATGTACATTTTAATATAATATTATGATAAACTTGTTGCCAAGATATTTTGGTTATGGTTTTTGGCCTAGCCCTGGTGATTTAGGAGAGACAATGGCACTCAGGGTCATTCAAGGTCAAAAAGAGCATACTGTTTTCACCTCAATCAGGAATCAGTTTCTTTTGAGAGTCTGTGAGAAAGGTGTTTTTTTGTTGTTGCCATTTACAGGCGCTGCAAAATAACTACTGTTGTGTTTATGTAACACTGGAAGCAAACATCATATACACTGAATTCCTGGCATATTATTCAACTATACTATTATTGTTAATGTTAACCTTATCACTATATGTCATAAGTCATGAAATAACAGAAATATTTTGCAATCTCTTATCATACCATTCATATGTAACTACAGTAGTTCAAAATTAGAAATTTTGAAGGATGGGTGAGGAGCATTAGTTTATCTCTCAACTCTCTCTCCCTTATCCCCCCTCCCTGGTCCCCTCTCATCAGTGGCAGCAGAATAGTACATAGGAGATGGGATTAGAAACAACCATCCCCGCCCTAAAATAGCTCCCCCTCACCCTATTAGAAGCTACAAATGTCCATTTGCTCACTTAAAACAGTAGCTTCCTTTCCACTCTTCCTTTGGAAAGTTTAAAGCCAGTTACAGTCAATAATCAATAATCATAACTATGTCTCTCTCCTTACATCCCTCCCCTCCCCCCCCACCCTTCCCCTAAATTATTCATGTTTTCATCACACTCCTTAATTCATGCATATTTGTCGCATCTGATGATCTAGATGAGGGTCATCTACCAACACCTGTATTAATTTTGACACATTTGGGGACCTGCCCTAGTAAGTGTGTCACCTTGAACACAACATAACAAAACCACATAGTCATGACGTTCACGGGCGGGTGGAGTTACTACCAATCTGTTTCCTTGCTATCAGGAACATCGAGTGGAGTGGTACCTGAGCTATAGATATAACGCTGGTGATCAGGGCCCAGCGTTCGACTTGAAGAGCCCGAGGAGTGGTACTGGTACCCTGGAGGACTGGTTGCAGGGTGGTGATCTGAGATACAAAGAATGATTTGGTTTAGTAAACCATCACCAGAAACATACAAGAGAAGATGAAGGAAGAAGGTACTTGAGGAAAACGATACATCTCTCATGATAGAGGAATTAGAGTAAACTTTAATCAATAATAGATTATTATTTGTTCATTGATACTGCAAGGATCCAATGTTGAGTGCACTAACATAATCTCACCCTAAAGAAGAAATATATATCTCCTGTGTTTGTCTTGAGGGGGAAAAAATTTAGGACTTGCAAAAGTGGGGGAGCTGTTTCACTTTATACATTGCAATTTGTTTTTGTGCTTGTGTGTCAGGCCTTGCTGTGTGGCACAGAACACAGGACTACAGTCACAGTTGTAGAGTGGAAATAATTTTTAATAAATATATGCTTTCTCTTGTTAATTAGCAGTAGAAGAAACTGCTGGTATTAGGATATATTAATAGTAAATATCTCAAGAATAAATCTCTCAGACTAAGATTTTCCATTCCTAGAAATAAGGAGATGGTTGTCAAGATCATTGCAGAAAGATTCAAATTTCACAACAATACCAAGTACCAGAATGTTTTGCACCTTTGTACGTCTGCAGAGAGGCTTAAAAATTTGGACAGATCACGTTAAAGTCTGCTATGAAGTAAAAGACTCACATGGGATATATTGATCATTAGGGTTACCATTTATAAAGTCTGTTGGCAACTCACATTGTGTGTATTTTATCATAACAACTCACATGAAATACATAATATGTGTCTGACAACAGTCTAACTGATCAACATGGGGAGATGCATGTAGTCTGTTGACACTCACATTGTATGTAAATTATTCCAACTACTAACATAAAATACATAACATGTGTTATTAAGTCTGAGAACACTCACATTTGATGTATTTTATCATCATGAAGTATATAATATGTGTTATTAAGTCTGATAACAGACTCACATTTGATGTATTTTATCATCATGAAGTATATAACATGAGTTATTAAGTCTGATAACAGACTAAATGATCAACATGGGGATAGCATTAAGTCCGTCGACAAGACTTAATGTCAGTCTTCATGAGAGAACATCATTCATATCAAGTGATATTGAAAGTTGCAAATGGTAACGTGAAAATATGCAATTCACAAAAACAATTAATCAACTTAAATGAATGATGTTTGTAGGAAGAAAAACTTTCGAATAGACAATGAAATTGTTGTCTGTCTAATAGATGAATGTCATATGAGAAAGATTATATTAAAGATATATTGGGGGAAAAAAAGAGATATTTGTTAGTGGTGAGAAGTACTATAACAGACGAATATAGAATGAACACCATGCAATCAAACAGTAGCACAAAAATCACAAAGCATGAATAAAACAGTTGAACATAAAACTCTCAATCAGGTATGTTAAAATGCATTCAACGATATTGTTAGTCTATGGCAGGCTTCGAGAGCAAACCAGTGACGACGTAGATATCTGTGAAGACTAAAATGTCATCCGTCTAGGACAACACAGTCTTCAAACAGCATTAAAAATATTATACTTTAATGGGAATAAAAAATGATATTGTTTATAATACAGCAAAATGAACAAGAAATTGAAAAAAAAAATGTTCTTGGGTGATAGAATAATTGCAAATATTAGAAAGGGAGTTTTTTCGTTTGAATGATAAATGATAGGTCTGAAGATGAACGCAATGAAAACAATATGGCCGTTCAAGAATTTTCAAAATTTCAAAAGAAATCATAAAATTTAGATACTTTTTTTTTTGGCAAATTTTGGGGAAAAAACCTCTCCCACGAGAGTTTGCAAGATCTTTTCCAAGATCACAGGATTCCTGTTAATGTGGTCTTTGGTGTACTCTGGGAAAATGAATTCATTTGATTAAAGAACTGTATTCCAAGATTGGACATAACAAACATAGAAAGAAGTTAGAAAATATGAGAGAAGATTAAGATTTAAAAAAAAGTTGATTACAAAAGTAGCTTAAAAATGTAGATTAATTATTCAGAAAAGATGAAAGAGAAATTTATTAGCAGAGAATTAAGAAGGTAAGCAACGCCCAACTTTACACTTTTGATTAAGTTTGCAGCAGTATGCCTGTGAATGAATAAAAACATATATTAGATGTGAAGAGCAGTATTAATTAAAGAAATTTATTGACTAACACAACTAATTTTTTAAAGTTCACCACCTCCCTTCTAACTGGTGTAAAAAGCAAAATTCAAGCAGAAATGTTTGTATTATTTATTGACATAGGCGTAGGAGCCCAATTTGATTTGAGGGGGCTGTAACAACTTGCGGAGCGCGCGTTCAACATCTTAATGTGCATATCATATAGGCATGCATCGTTTATTACATCGCAATACATTCAATTGCCGTGGTATTACTGTTCCATATTGGTTATAATTATTGGGCAAGTCGTTACAATAATAATGATTATAATAATATCAGTTTAACCATTGAAAAACACATTGCAAATTATTTTTCTTTCAGTAGGTGCCCGAAAAATTCTCAGCATATTGCCAGAATTTTGACTAACATTTTTGGTTGGGGGGCTGCAGCCCCCAGCCCCCCCCTCCTCCTACGCCTATGTCTATTGAATATGGGTGGAAGGTGGGGTAGCAGGCAAGTAATCTATTACCATCACTTGACAAAACAAAGAGGAGCGTTAACTAATACCTGAATTCTCTGGTTAGACTTGAAGTTAAACAAATCTGGGAATTTTGAAATATATTCTATATATGTTCTATACCAAAACATATCGGTTTCCTATGGTCCTCCAGGAATTTGGGAACATTAATACTATTTTGTTTCAACCCTCGGTTTCTCCCCTGTAATGGTTGGATTAGAGTTGAGAGAAGAATCCACCCAGGATAGAAGTAAGGTTAAGTATACAAGTCCATCACCACCACAGGATATATAGTAACCAAGGAAACGGATAAAGTAAGGTACGTAGATGTCAAAGTAAGAAATGTCTGCATGTTACAGCAGTTCCTTGAGATCGAAGAATGTTTTGTCATAATACACATATACAAATTACCTTATCATGATTTTAGACTATTGTCCCACCTTGAGACAAAAATGTTGATTTCCTTTTTTCACCCACAATGCGGTACCGTACCGCAATTATATTTGACTACTTGCTGTTGTGACAAAGTATAAAGACGATCGATTTGCCAATGTCAGATTTTCATACAATGTAAAATCTTCAATTCTTTTGTTCTCTTGCCTGCATTGTGACCAAGAAATTAATCGTGAAATTTTTGAAAGGATATCTTCTGGTTGTGCCTTGGTTGGTTGTCCAAATAGGTTTTCCAAAAATGTAGCAAAACAACAAAACTACTGCCAATTATACTCCATAGTTGAGATGTGTTGATTTGGTGAACACCAGTTTTGTGTCAAAAGACTCCCCTTCGGTAGGTTCATAGACCCACCACTATTTTTGTTTCATTTCAGTATCTCCAAAGTGGCAGAGGGTAATACCAATTATATCAATTAACCTATCCGGGGGTATTTAGTTACCACGCAATCTGAATTTGATGTAAAGAACTAATCGTCTCTGGGTAGCTTGTTTGGGGAGTTTGGTTTTCGGAGCAGAAATTTAGTCGTCTTGTACGAATCGGATGGATGTTAAAAATTTACCCGGCGAATATTAGACCAATTCAGTATTAAAGACATGAATAGATATGCAAATACATCCGGAGAAAAGAGGTCACCTTATATTCTGTTTTCGTTAAAAACGTCTCAGGCAAAGGGGAAGCAGAGTATTGTAAAATATACAGAGGCAGTGTCTAGTTTCTCCCAACACCAGTAGATAGAGCAAGAAATATATAGATGGAATACTTGGAGACAGATTTCCTTCAGAGAAAGCAACCCCTAGTGTATAGAGCTACACGGCCTGATCACCATCTGATGCAGTAGAACAAAGCAACGAAGAGGAAACATGGGTGTCTGTTTTGCAAAGAAAGAGGAAACGCCCATTTTCTTGTCTACTGAGGTACCACCACCGAAACTTTTGGACAAGTACCTTTACGTGTGTTTAGCTTATCCAAGGAATAGGACCGCATTAAACTCCTGTGGCTATCTCCATACTGATGGGGGGAAGTCCCTTTACTAGAGGACTTGCCTCGCCCTTCTGAAGAAAAGTCTCTCCCAATATGGTTAGCAATTGACTGTGAACGTGCTAGTGAGTTTGCGGTTGAGGGAGTCTTACGATATAGGTCACCGTTAGTGGTGAGGTATCGATGCGCATTTGGACTTGGGGAAACTGCAAAAAGATAAAAGAAAAACGGATACAACATTCATTCCCGCAGAGGATCAAAGCAAACCCAAAAAAGTTCTTCCATTCTTCTGTCCTTAAGTTTCTTTGAGGTGTGGATCTTTTAAATATTTCTCCAGGTTACTACTTAGTACTGTACAATTTTTTTGGGGTTTTTTTTTTGGGGGGGCTTGATGTGCTTATTTGCAGGGTAAATTGCACTCATGAAAAATCACAATTATAAGATGTAGATGTGCTTTAGTCCTTCAATTCTAATACTCTGAAAAATCTTCTAAAGACCCACCATAATGCTCATACTGATGGAAGTTTTATTTTGCCAACACACTTATTTGAAAGTATATAGCCTTGTCTTGCTTTTAGCACAGATAGCTGAAGTTTGCTCCTTTTGTTTTTTCGTTGCTTTTTAACTTCAAAATGTTTTTTTTTTCCTTTTTATCATGGCAGGTTGTTTTAACTGATTGCTCTACTTATTAAGTGTACGTGTGGTGTTTGTAGTTGGTGTACGTGTGGTGTTTGTAGGGTGGGGCCAATGTGCCAGGATATTTACCCTTAACTAGTCCATCTCTGCTTTGAGAATACGGAAGCCGTTTGGGCAACTCGTTAATTTTCCTACTATCCGTCGAGCTAGTATCATCGTGCTCAGAGCTACTGGGCTCGCCGTTGAGCTCTGCCAAGTTTGATCTGGAGTTGTTGTTGTTATTGAAAGAGTACTGACCGTGTCCTCCATTCAGCAGGTTACCCGTGCTCTGGTAGCCGCTGCTACCGGACTGAGCGTGGTACATGCGCTTTTCGCCGTGATTGGACTCGTAACCATCGCTGTGGCCACCACCGTCCAGGTGTTCAGAAGAATAAGCGTTCAGGCCTGGACAGAGGAAGAGAGAGAGAAGGAGATCGTGCAAGAGACCGTGCGAGAGTCGGAGGTTTAATCAGGCCAGATAACATCTACCTCTATAATAGTCTTTTATACATCTACCTCTATAATACCTCTATAATAGTCAGACCAGATAACATCTACCTCTATAATAGTCTATAATACATCTACCTCTATAATACCTCAATAATAGTCAGACCAGATAATATCTACCTCTATAATAGTCTATAATACATCTACCTCTAGTACCTAAGTACCTGAGCCGTTTTACATATCAATAATTAAGTACCTGAGCCGTTTTACATATCAATGATTAAGTACCTGAGCCGTTTTACATATCAATGATTAAGTACCTGAGCCGTTTTACATATCAATGATTAAGTACCTGAGCCGTTTTGGGAAGCGAGTCTCGTCGAAGAAGCTGACAGTACTTTGTTTGTCAGTCTTCGTAAGTTTTCCAGTCTATCGACCCCTTCTGATCGGTCGATGGTATGGTAGTCTGTGTGTCCTCTTGATGGGGCCAGGTTACCCAACGAGGCACCTGCGCGTCGATCTAAGCTGGCGTTACCGCTGTAGCGATACCCTGTGCCTGTATTCTGGAAGTCCACACCGCTCCTGCCTGTGCCGAACGACCTAGAATCCTGAAAGTCTACAGCAGAGCTCTTGCCACCAGTCCCATAGGCGCCAGAACTTTGGAAGTCCAAGCTGCTCTTTCCAGTGCCATACTGGCTGTCCGCCATCTGAGAGCGGTGGCTATCCATCGTTCTCATACCATCTCCGTGGTACTCCTGGTTCTCTGCGCTCCGCCTGGTCGATTGGTACTGCTGGGAGCTGGATACCTGGTGATCCCTGCCACTGAGGGAATCCAGCTGGGACATGGTCAGGGCGTTGTCCCCTATCTCCGAGAGGTATGGGAAGGATTCCTTGGATTCCTCTGACCTTATCACCTGTCCATCAGCTGCTGCCATGTGGCTAGTAGCTATGTCTACCCTACCAGGCATGGTACCTGACCCATAATTCTTGACTTTAGACTCGGAGTGCTCCTCGAAGGATGTGTGGAAGTCTGATCCCGGTCGGGGAAGGGTGGTAGGAAGCTCCACGAGGTAAGACGGCAGCGATGTACCGTAATCTCCTGTCTCTCGGTAGCCGGTGTCGAATGTCTGAAGGTTGCTGGTAGCCTTGGACGACTGGAGATTGGTGTCAACTGTTGATGACATGTTCGCCTGGTTGTTATGGGAACTGGATGAGTAGCTATCCAGGGATGAGTTGTTACCTCTGCCTAGGGTACTGGTGGAATACACAGGAGCAGTCAAAGCTGGAGAAGAATGAGAGAAGATCACAATTAGTTCTATGTTTGTATGTACTTTTTAGATCCTCCTGCAAGCAGGAACTCGCGAAGAAGCCATCATTGGCTTATCAAAGCCTAAGTCAGTCTCTTAGATTCATATTTAACGTCCATAATTATGAATTGTCAACAACTCTGTAACTGGACGACATACATTAATCTTGGAGTGACTCAAACTCTGGACGTTATGATTGAAAGGCACTGGCGTTAACCACTGAGCTAACACTCCTAAGTCTATTGTTTCACAAATTAGTTCAAGAAGGGAACACAAGTTTATGGTTAAGAAAAACAAAAAAGTTTTTAAATAACACTACTATAACACTATATATTCATCATATGGTATACAGAATCCCAATAATTTCATGGTTATTAGATTTTAATCTGGCTTGCAAAAGTCCATGATACTGAAAAAATAACCTCATAAAATATTCCACCTTTAGTAAAACTCACACATGTTCAAGACGTGACAGCAACATCTCAAAAATATCCTACAGCATTTTAATTCTTGGTCATTCCGTTAAACCGACTCGATCAGAAATGGAAACCTTTCACAGAATAACGTTTGTTATCGTTAATGAAAACCATTTCTCACGAACAGCAGGAGAAGAATAAAAAAACCCTGACTTACCAGAGAGGGGTTCCATTCTGGTAGAGGGTATATCTATTGCGAGAGGCCCTGTCTCTAAACCGTTCTGCAGCATCAGCTGTAAGTTATTGTCCTTGCTGGCATCAGAAGTACTGTAAGACTTAGAATGAGTTTCATGGTTAGAGACGGTCTTGTAGTTGGTACCATCTAATAAAGGTACCGATTTCTCGATACAGTGGGAGGTGGTGGTCTCCTCGAAGGTGATGGTGAAGGGATCGGCGCCGTTCTCGACACTGCCCGGGTAGGTCACCATCTGGGTACTGATGGAGGTGACAGGTGTGATGGCGCCATGGTTCCTCTGAGAACGGACCTCAGAGTGGACCGATCTGTCGTCGTAGCCACCCCCGTTGATGGCCTCGCCTCTATGATTGCCCTCGCCTGCTACGTGGACATTTGTGGTGTTGTAGGTTATACTCTGACCCTGTGCATCCAGGCCCGACCCTGCATGATCTGAAGGGAAGACGACATGCACGCATGCAGACATCATGCTCATATGACAACATGCAGACGATCACTATCAACATAATACCACTAATACATCTACGACAAAGAATACAAGTTAATGGATTTTAATAACTGGTGTTAAATGTATTCTAAGACTTTAAGTGAAACAAGAGCTCACATAATCCACCATCTGAATAGAATTAGAACTCAAAGTATAAAGGCATTCAACAACGAGACAAAAACCCCTGCAACTCCCCCCCCTCCACTCCCCACAGATTAAAAACAAATCAATCAAATCATGTATATGAATATTACCGTAATATATCAAAATGGTCAAAACTGTTGAAAGCTTGCTACAAATGTTTGGGATCAGTCTATATATGGAGGACACAAACTTATAGCATCTTTATCCACATAGCTTTAATTTGTTAAAGTTCAGTGGAAGTTTATGAAAGCATCGGGTACTTGAAGACTTGTGGTAAACAGGAGTTGAAAATGTTTTGTTTCTCTTTAAAAATCTCTAATGATTTATCTTAGAGAGGGGGATAATTTGGTTAAATTTCAACTTTTGCAAGAAATTAGTTAGCTTGTTGCCCAACACCCTTCTCACACAAGTTCTAATTACTCTACCCAGCTGCTGCAACCAGGATATTGTCAGACACCTGTGTATGTCTTTCCCGTTCTTTGTCTCTTCTTACTGAGCCTTGCAATTATAGTTACTACACGAGTACAGTAAATGTCAAATTCTAGTCAGACCCACACGATATTGGATGCAGCATTCTATCAAGAAATGAGAGTGCACACTGAATGTTCAAAGAAGACAACTAACTATAGAAAGCCAAATTTATCAATTATCTCTTCCTGGAATCTATGAGTATCTTCCTTATAAAATTTTCAAAGACTCCGCTAAACCAGTATTACAATTACTTGAGGATATTTATTACAGGGCTCTATCCAGTCATTTTCAAAATGAGAAACATTTTTTTTTGGGGGGGGGCGGTATTTTGATTGACTTTCTTTTGAAAATATGACCCCTTACGTTCTCTAATGAATCCACGATCACCCTCAAAGTAGCCAGTAGACTTCTTAATCATTGGTTCTAGAAGAAATGAATGATGAAACACATAAGACATGCAGATACTGAATGCAAGATGACTGAAACCAAAAGTATTAACTACAAAAAACAAGTAATGCATGCACAACTAACATATAACAGGGGAAAGGATAATTTTAGCAAAAGGTTAAGTGTACACCAAATAGCAGAAAATGACACTACAGAATTTTGATGGCATTGTGAGGGACACAAATATAAAGTGAAATTCAATTTGCAGACACTGAAACGGCGATGACAAATTCTGATGGAAAAGAGGCAAGCATTTAGAAGAGCGAAATATGAAAACTTCTATGTAAGGGAATACAAAAACAGTAAGAAATAGAATAAGTTCAAATTTGTCTAATTATTTAACCTTAACATCTAAGTTATTGCTTTTCACACTGGAGAAGGAAAGAAGGTGACCAAAAACAAAAAACAAACTTATTAGTGAACAATTTGATTGTTATTGTTATTATTATTTCTTTTGGGGGGAGGGGAGGGGGAGGAGGGACTTGTGGTTAGCAGTATATTAGATGCAGATTTTTTTATGCCATTTTACTGCCATTATTTAGCCACATATTGCTTTAACAGTGGAAAAAGAAAAGCTCAAACTGTAAGCGTGAATGAAGACATCTGCTCTGTGGGTATGGATCTGGAAGTCAAGTTTTCATTAACACATCATGAGAAGGGAACTGGGTCGTGAATTTGATACTTTCACAGGAATGGAACTGCTACATTCCTGATAACATTTCTTGATTTTGAAAAATGATTGAACCAGGTGTTCAATTATCAGTAAGATGCCACAGTTATTTATGGAGTATGTTTTACATGTTCTATATTACAATACTTAATTTTGAAGTTAGCATGCATGGTCAAATGAAATTGATATCAATAATCCTAAAACTACCAAAAGTCAATAATCACAATTTCCATTGCTAGTTAATGAAGGCAAAAGAAACAAAGAATGAATGTCTTGTGATGTTATAATTGAGAAATGTGCAACCAGTGATATTTAAGAGGGATATGAAGGATGAGCTACTGTAGCCTAGCCTATATACAATGTGTTGATGAATACTGTTAGGGTAGCACCACAAAGTGACCAATGTATAGCACTTTGCCTAAATTTTTTAGGGATTTCATGAAAAATTTGCATTCATTTTGGGATTAAAAGCCAGTGCCATATTTAAAGCCTAAGTATGTTCCACTTAATAGCTGTGCCTTCAAACTTCTGTTATATGGTGGTATAGGTCTATTCAGAAATGAATTAATGACTCTTTCTGAAATTGTTATGGAATCCTCAACAAAGTCATAACTTCTTTTGCTGAAATATTATAATAAAGACAATGACGAGCAAAGCAAAAGAGCTGACCTTTTTCTATGATAAATGCATCTTGAAAGAGCGAATTGATGGCTAGAAATGCAAAAGGTGTTAATTACTTCTAATTATAGATCTAAGAGAGTCACATGACCAGCCACACCACTTTTGTGTCCCGGGGGAAGTGAGGGAGGGGGAAGGACAGAAGGGAGGTGGGGGGGGGGTGCAGTGATACATTAGCCACTTCATAGTGCTTCCCAGTTTGGTTACCTTTCCTATGAGAAGGGACCTCTGCATATTCATGACCAGTAGATTTCAAGGTTCCATTGTCAATAGAATGATCATATGAAGAGGTACCTAGTGTGAGACAAGTATTTATCAGCTACAACTTACAGGTCAATCACTAGTAGTAGTAGTATGAGAGTGAAAGGTACAGTATGTGAACTGGTATTAACATAATGCCAGTAGGTCAGTAACGGTACTATAGGCGAGTGGCAGCAGGCTGGTAATACGGTAATACCATAGCCTGGTACCATCAGCTACAACTTCTATTTATAGTACCATGAAAAAAAAAGATAAAAACCTATCAAAGGCTACATGTATATGGTTGATGAGGTCCATGGTTGCTACTCTGTTGAAAGTTGTTATATGTTGGTGAATAAGATGGACAAAAAAAAAAAATTTTTTAGTTTAAGGGTTGTTCAAGTGTCAGTAAACCTTTTTAGTTTTTACAAAGGTATAGATTTATATAGCTAGTCCAGCCTTGCTACATCACCAGTCAGTGTTGTGTAATACTTGTGCATATTAACAGCACTATAGAACACGGTAAAGAACACACCATACAGCATGTGATGCTCACTGTTGATGGGTGAAGTCTTGATGGTTTGTGATTAAAATGGTTCAGTGGCTGGAGCAGGAGGGGGAGGAGAGGAAAGGGAGGGATGGACAGGGGATACTTTGTAAGTGTGCATGGCATTAGCAGCATTGCCTATGGAAGGCACCCATACCCATACATAATATTACTCTTTGTTAGTGATAATCTGTGCTGATGTTTGCATACGGGTAGCGGTATTAAAGCTGTGGTCAGTTTGATTATGAAGCAACAAAGGAAACGTTTGCAAACCAAATACCTGCATAGTGCAAGTAATCTTGAAGATGATCACCGACCCATTGGTTAGATGGCATGTCATCCCAGTGCATACTATCACCTAAAGGTTAGAGGTCAGAAACTTTTCTTAAAGGAATCATGTAAATGATTCAAGTTAGCAGCAATTAATAAGACAAAGAACAAGAGGAGGGGAGGGGGAGGTGGGGGGGAGGGTAGATATTGCAACCAATTGAAGAAAAGCTTTGAGAGAAATCGAAAGAAAACGGAACGATATTTCAAAGAAAGAATTATAGTGACATGTATACCGTCCTGGAGCAGACATCGACAATGAAAACTCAGTACAGTAAAGTTTAGACACAGATTATCGAGAAAAAAAAAAGATTTGGGAAGATTTGTAAGAAGCTTCTATAGACGAACCAAAATAGAGAGAAAACAAAAACAAAGGAAATATCGCAGTTGCAACAATACTTCAGGACTGAATTCTCTTGTGCACCCATACTTAATGCATACTTCTATCCCTAGTATGCACGTACTGTAAGAGCAAGCGAACAGACTTCAGGGAGCTCTGTTAAGCGAAAGAACTGCAGAGGGATAAGTTGATAACGGTACACGGCGAGTAATTCATTTGCAAGAGAATCAAGCAAAACGTGAAAGCGGCTTTCCCTGTGGCATAATACAATAAAGGTTAATTTAAGCCTGCCAATCTGTTCACTACTTTAAATATTAAATCTCCCCCAAAAAAATCTGATATTTGATAGCTGGTGGTAACTGATGATAACAAATGCAAATTCTACCTAATTTCTGCATTTGTAAATATATTTAATGTGACGACGACGTACCACTGGCATAGCTTCGTGTTTGCATATGAGAAGTGTCCGTTATGTCAAAGTCTAATATTGAAGATAAAATGAATAGAGTTAAGTTTATGGATTCAAACTAAAGAATTTTTTTTTAAATTTTTTCTTTCACACCATTTTTTTTATTTAATGATAGTAAGAAGAATTTCTTTGGTGTCAGTGTTCTTGATTAATTGGCAGTGAAAACAATTTCAAAATCTATAAACTTTTTTTACCATGGACAGTTTTCTGTCTTCCAAATAATCTTACCATGGCTTCTGGGATATATAAATTACTAGCATAGCCTTCGTCTTCAAACATTCAGGGGTACTATAGGTCAAAGGATAGCCTTTAACATTCTGTAAAACGCTTTCAAGAAATCATACAAAAAATCTAATCTGGCAAAATATACTGGCAATTCCATATTTTCTCTGATCTTGCAAAATGTTGTTCTTTACTTATAACTGGCAACAATTACCTCAGATTGACTGAATAATATTTTACAACAGACATCCAACAAATACAATTATCATAAAAGTATAAGTGTTATTGGAATATCCAGATTTGACTGAAACAAAACCTTTATAGTTTGAAAATTAACTAAGAAAGTGAAGAATTATGCAGGTTGCTCCTTTTATCCCTCATGTGTTTTGCAGCGTTTGACTTGTAATATTGCGTTGTTGAATGAATAGAAAAGTGCAAAGAATCCAAAACTCTGGGAGCAGGTTAACTGCAGAGACACTGCTGCGATCACTCAGGGGTGTGTACCGCTACCGGTGCAGAATCTAATGAATATTCATTTTATACTTATTAAAGAGTGTAGGTTGTATTCATTACCTGTCTCATACATAGAGATCTGTCTAGGAATCGTGAAACCACCATTTGCTGTGAGAAGAGTAAGTATAACATGTTCAAAAGTAAAGACTGCCCTCATTGTACATGTATACCAACAAAATGCAAACAAGTCCTCGTATTTCCCTTAAAGATTACAACGACAACCACGACAACAAACAAAACAAAAAAATATGACACCGACAGATACAGACCAAAACATGCGGAAATTAGAGCAAGGCAAGTTAAAGAAAACAAGGTTTTTAAACGTTGCATAAAGCGTGATGAAATACATGGACATCAAAACAGATTTGACATCGACCAAATCCCTCATGCAGAATGACACATTCCCCAATTAGTTGTATCTCAGTGATATAGCACTCTTCGATGCCAATCAGAAGAGCGGATCGGGAGGAGAGCTAGCCTTGCACAGAGCATAATATGGTTGTATGTTAAAGCTATGCAAAATATCACAGCTGGCATACATACAATGTTTACATGGGAGAATACAAGTAGGATATTACACCACTGCCAGATTAAATTAAATATCAGGAATGATTTTGTTTTCCGGCCTTCCCAAATCCTAATATGTTAATCACGACAACTGCACAACATTTTCCTACTGGAGGTACCTGTGAAATCAAGATGTAGTTTATTTATATATATATTTCTTTAATCTACTCGGTGCATTTTGTGTACTACGTTGGGTGGGTGGGTCATGCAGTACGAGCCCCATACCTGTAAAGATGTACGGTATTCGGCTAGGGTG
>JAIPMN010023914.1:2597-16792 GCA_020650975.1 Apostichopus californicus
TTTTTATTAACTTTCATGAGTGAGGGGAGGGGGAGGGGGCGGGAGTGAAATGAAAATGTTAAGAATTTACTGACTGATTAAAAGAGAAACCCTGTTTATTTTAGACAAAATGCAACAAAGAGATTGTGCAGGCGACTTATTGCTGTTTTTAATACATAGTTAATATGAGGGGAGGAAGGTGGGAGGTGGGGGGGGGGGGTCGTATGTCAGGTTAAATGGAGTCTACTGAAAATACAAGTATGTAATTGAACTTACATCGGTGACATCGTATTTGTGATCTGCTTTCGATAATGATAGCAACAATGCCTTGTCTACATGTTTTATGGTGACTGTGCTTGTTAGCATAGTGGCCCTGTGAGGGGGGGGGGGTCGATAGGGATCAGTTGACTTGTGCTAGGTAATGCTATGATTTAGTTCTAAAATTTGGCATTACATTACTTGAGTTCTGGTTAAAGACACGCTGCCAAACCACATTGAACCTTCTTGAATAATTATTGGCGATTATTTTATTTTCTCGTTTCAGTTGAAATTAAATTATATTTTGTCTGTTAATTTAGGTATTAGTATTCAACAATAATAAGAAAGGGATTTTTTAGCTTCTAATTAAGGTCGCTTCTGGAATAGCAATGTTTTTTATTCGACCATACAGATCAATATTTATATTTCAATTTTCTTTGTGTTTAGTTCTCATAATAAGTCAATAAACTAACCAGACCTCAGCCATTTAAAGTAACTGTAAACATCTTAGAAATGGCGGATAGTTCAGTAGCTTAGAGGATTGTTGACATTTTCCTTAGCGTACAGTAATCCACTTGTCAGTTTTTTGTATGTTTTAATTAGATATATTTTGTTAAAATCTCGTATTTTGTTCATCAGATAACACTTTATTTAGGAGGGTCCTAAATTATTTATTCCGATTCCAAAAATAATAAACCGGCTCATTATCAAATCACCGAAAGTTGGGGAGAACAAAAAATAAAATAATTAATTTGTATCTGTTAGTTCTACTTCACCGTATCCCTTCAATGTATCCTTACGTCATGCCTGGATGCTTTCTTCAGGAGTTCTATGGTTGACTTCTGTGATTCCTGACTGCTTTCGATATTGATGATGACATCATTTGAACACAGCTCTGTAATAGTCTGGATGTCTTCGGCCTATGCAATAACATGACAAAAATTTACACAAAGTTTAACTTGTCTATTTCTACTCTAGATACTGACACTTTCTGGTAAAGTCCTTCAAATTCTAATTCGGGTTTTTACTTGTCTGTCTGCACTCTACCCCTCATCTCATACATTGCTTAGAGCCTTCTTTTGTTCACCTCTTCCTTAATCTTAGACTCATTAAATATATTATTTCATATTTATTCCACTACTTGTTTTATCTAACCTCATCACTTTGTGAAGCTGTCAATGAGCATGAGGATATCCTAAGTTTCCTAAACCATCAAATAGTACCTAAAAACTTCACCTCCCCCCTCCCCCAACACCATCTCTCTATTCATGTTTCTAACTGATACTTAACCAGAATGGACAACAATTACTGATAAAGGTTTTTGATTCTTGAAAATGATTGCAACAGATTAAGCCGCATACCACTCACTGTTTCAGAGTTGTATCATCGCTTCAATAGGATATTCCACGGTACAATGATATGCACACTAGCAGTTAAATAGGCTATATCAATTACAAAACATGGGCTATGTTGATCCTTACGTACGTTTACCATCTTATCACCAACCTGTTTCCATTTGCCGGACTGCAGATCAAGTTGACAGATATTTTCCGGCCAAAGAACTTCAGAGAAAGAAAATTAAACAACATTAATATATATACTAGTCGTGCTTACCTACCATAACAAAATAAAACTACCATGCTGAAATATTAAAATAATTCTCGGTTGTAATGTTTTTTTTTGTAGATGGGGTCTATCTCTCTCCAGCTCCCTAACTTGTTTATTCATTTTCCAAACAGTAATAAACTAGCAAGATTAAAACGTACAGAAGGAATAGGTCTATGAACTACCTTTTAAATTTAGTAGGATAGTTTGCAATTTTGATAGTAGGGTGTTTCTTTGGTCATTTTGGTATTATTAGTTACTATAAGTGAATGGTCATTACTAAGAGTCGTTCCTTGTAGATACATGGCACCCCCCCCCTGCAATGTCCCTTATATTCTTCTCTTACAGTTTATAGACGACCTTTGCAGTACAGTGTAAATTGAATTAAAAATAAAGAAAATCAGTGAACAACGTTTAGACTAAGAAATAAAGTAAAAAAATAAACTTATCAGTCAAATTTTGTAACATGTCTTTGTTCATCGTTTCAGCATCATAATATTGGTACTGCTTTCACCTACATAAATATTACAGATAAAGAGTCAGTTTTCACTGCAAAATTCATGAAAGAAATGACAAAGGATTGGAACACTTAGAAACATCTCATGTCCCATACACAATGGGATCGGTCCTAACCTTACACGTGCTATATGAATGAATGGTATATGCACAATCACTATCTTTGCAGACAACGCAAGAAGTGTACGGCTGTGCTGAAACCAAAATATGCAAATTTATAAGATGCATATAGTTCAAATAATTCTCTCCGAAAAGTTACTCTTCCCTCTTCACCACCCCCTGCCGCCCTTTCAAACACACCCAATCGTACTATCCAACATCTCAGCACCCACGCAAATAATTAGCACCTCTATAACACTTATTTAATAAACTCCCAGAGATGTTATCTGCCGCAAAATACCTTTAATATTCCTTGATTTTGCTGTTTCCGGTATCATCGCAGGACTGATGGATGTTGGCAGTTTACTTTGATAAAACCTGTAGAACAAAAACATAATAAAGTAAAACATTGTGACTAGTCTCGCTGATCTAAAAATTAAAAAAAAAAAGTCTAAAAACTTATGATAATTGTTCCTCTCACGTTAACGTTGAACAACGCGTACCCAGCTTAGTGTTAATGTAAAAAGATTTTTCTACATATAATTTATATAATATACAGTTAACACATGATATATCATGATATAATGACAAAGCGCTAAGCAAACTGTAGCTGGCATGCATCTTTGACCGTTCATCATATTTGAAAAGATTCCTCGGCCGATGTTTCTTTCTTCTCTCTGTTATTATTTTCAATTGATAAATATAAGTATTCAATGTTCCAATATATTCATAGTCCTTGTAATTGAAACGATAGTATATCAATTTAATTCTTAAAACTTAATATCTACTTGTGATTTATCTGCCTCATGACAGGTATGAGGCTCGGTTATAATAAACTACCCTATGCTATACTGTCTTGCACATAACTGTTTCAACTAAGATTTAAACTGTACACATTTTACCGTACAACTGTCGCGGCTGTCCTTCGTGATTGAAGAAGTATTTTTAATTACTATTGTTTCGTTTATAAAATCTGCCAACTTTTACCAAAGCCTATCTGCTTTACAAATTTAACAAGAATCTGTTGGCTTTTATAGGTATCATTTTCGATAAAATCGATTATGGAATTTCAGCAAAACCGGTGTATATTGTTATTATCATCTAAGAGAATGTCCTTGAAGCAACAGCAGCAGGTCAGCTACAATCGATTCAAATTACAAAAAAGACTAAGAAATAATTTATCTTCAGTTTTATAATATTAAAATATAATATTATTCAGTCCTTAGATTTGTTGCAATGACAGTACATACACTGTAGCGGCCTTTCATAATTCATGATGATATTTTGCTGTGTCATGAGTAAAACTAGGGTGATTTTTTTCATCTCGAACATATATCGTGCAATGGTATATCTGTAAGTGGGACTGAAATCTAGAAGAATCTAAGAGAAAAGGGACTTAGCCATTATTTATAATGATTCTCTTGGCTGTTTCAAATGCATTTTGGGAAATTACCTACTTTCTAAATTGATCACTTTAACCAAACCTTAATAATTATGATTAATAATACATTTCGTCTTTCACGCGGTGTTTTATGTATAGCCCTACATAAGAACATTTATGTTAACCTACATACAAACATTCTAGACGTACGCTTAGACCTAATTTAATTTATTGCGACCATTTTTTTCCCCTCCATATCAATTTCTTGTACTCACCAAAGTTCTTTGAATCTCCTAGACTGTACCCCATAGTTCAATAGTCCAATAACGTCTTCCTCAGTAGGTTCTGTTGAGTTTGTATTTACTGATAACTTCTCCAGTGTCGAGAGGGTTGGTAAATAAAGACCACATTGGAGCACGATATCACCTTTATCTACCTTACTAAAGGAACACCCCAGTAATAGTTGAGATATTGGTATCTGCAGTGAGAGGAATACCAGGATTATTATGATCGCTCATTTTAACTTTTAACCCCAACATTTTTTCTTTTAATTTCATTTAATAGCTACAATTGGTGCTTAAATCATCAATGATGTAAATTTTAATATTTATTCCTTTCCGAATATTGTTGTATCAAAACAAACAAAAAACAATACTGTTGTATCGAAACAAACACATATTTTTTGGACAAATTATCCTAAATACTAAAAATAAATAAGGACTAAAGTTGCAATTTAAATGATTAAGAGCAGAATGTTTTATTGACCTAAAATGATATTAATGCGCTATAAAATGTAACATCATTAGGCTATGTACAACTCTAAACTATGTACTTTGAGTTATGTTGTATTACTCTGTGTCACGGTGACTCTGTCACCCGTACCTAACATAGTAATCTATGTGTGATTGGAACCATTTTGGTTGCTTTTAACATAAAAAAAATCTTGTAATTAAAAAAAAGAAAAAAAGAAGAAGAAAAACAACAATATGCGGCACACATGTAATGAATATTTTTACTTGTATTTGCAAAATACATCCATCTGACGCATTTGTTTAATTCCATAAAATCTCCAGCGATTTAAATAGACTGATGCATATATTATTAATCATAACCTAAATTGGAGTAGCATTTTCAGGTGCCATACAATATCTTTTCTTTAACCACTGGTGTATCAGCATATGCTCCAAACAACCCGAACTACAGTTTTACATATTACGGCTGCATGTTTAAATTAAAGCACAACTTGACCAGTCTTATCATTGGCCAGTACGTAAATATGTAGGCAAAATGCCTAATAACAGTAATTGTCATGTGTAAGCAGTATAGCTTATTACTGTGTATTTCTCAGACTCGCTATATTGTTAACATTCAATTAGGGATGAATCTCATTGGTTTTCAAATTGCTCCTCGCAAGTTTATGTATCCTATTAGTATTACTGTAGGCCTAATTGTTCCACAGACCTATATAATTTAGCCATATAAAGTGTATGATACTTTCTCCTTGGCCAGAGTGAAACTACAGAGCAAGACGATGCAGTACAAAGCAGGCGACGCTCGCCCACAATTCTCACGCTGACAGCCCGCCGCAGAGGAAAATATCTCCCGAGGATTCATCACACACTCGGCCTAGCATACCTGTCTAGCTTAGTGTGGAGTAACGAGTTGGTCTTCAATACACTGATTTTGTTTAACATTTTTTTTAACTTTGGCTTTTTGGGGGGAGGGGATTTATGCAAACATTTTGTGCAGAATTGTTAATGATTTCATGTATGGTGAAGCCACATGACTTGGTATGTGTTAACACAGCATTCTAAACAAGACGTGCACTAACGAATAACGTTGCTACATTGTGTCATCGCTCACCGACGTGTGTTGGTGTATGTAACTAATTAAGCCCGAGACGTATCTACTCTTCCTGATTATTGCAATCATATTTGTAGAAGTTAAATGATGAGTAAGAGCCTAGTCTAGATAAGGTCAAGGCTCCTTAAAATTCAGATTTCAAGTTATCCATGAAAAATCAGTTTAGCCTATATTCTAATGAGACTTTCGAACTAGCCTAGATTATAAGCTGGCCGCCTCTAATCATGTGTGCAATTGGTGGCTTAGCTTCATATTCAACTCTACTAAAGGATATGCCAAGCATAATTAGTGAATTACGAGCACCTAGGCCCACTGATGCTAGGCCCAGTCTTAGTTCCTTCTTCTAAAAAGTAAAATGAACGTTACACTAAACCGGCGAGAATGTAGGCCTAGCCTTGATTTGATTTGATTTTGATTTTATTTTATTCGCACTTAAATTGTTCAAAATACAAAAATATTACAAAGACAAAATAGACAAAAAGGACGGAATTGAAAAGAACAAAAAGAGTAACAGGAGCTAAACCCATTAGGCTGACAGAACGTCGGCCCATTTCCAATGGGGCCCTACAGACGAAAAATTGCAGTTTCAATGGAAAATACTAGGAAACCAATAAATAAGAAACAAAAACGAATATATTGCACAAAATACTGAAAGGTGCCTCCCTCTCCCCCACCCCCAAAATTACATGAGATGCTTCCTTAACTCAGCTCTAAAAAGATGAGAAGACTTAATGGATTTGATATGATTTGGAAGAGCATTCTAATCCTGAATTGCCGTGAAGTAGAAAGTAGAGTTAACACCACCCTTAGAATCAATAACATAGAAATTGTGATGTCTTGAACGAATTCCCTGATTATGAATGACAGAGGTTTTGGTAAAATTGGTGGAGAGGTAGGGAGAACTACAGTTGATAAAGATTTTGTGTGTGTGGTTTAACCTATTGAATTTAGCTCTACTCTCTACGGATAACAATCCAAGACCAGAAATTTCCTCCTGCCCAACACGGAATCTCGGGCCTTGCATAAGTATAAAGCGAACCACTTTATTTTGAGTAATCTGAAGCTTCTTTTTCAAGAGTTTTATTGAGGCATGTGAACCAAGAAGAAGAAGAGTAGTCAAAAAGACATTGAATAAGGGCCATGCAAAGCAGTCTTCTGCACCGTTGATGCAGACAACTGGCTTGGCGATACAGAAAATGGAGCCTCGCATTGGCCCTTTTAATAGCATCAATAGCATGCTCGTTAAAGGACAAACGGTTGTCGATTAAGACACCAAGGTATTTGACAACATTAGTAGGGGAAATGGAGTAGTTGCTACTTGTAGTAATTTTGAAGTCACCAGCTTTTTTGAGCATGCTATTAGTACCAAAAAGAATTACTTCAGTTTTCTCAACATTGTTGTCAGTAAACCAGTCACTACACGCTTCCAGGGCCTCTCCAAGTCTTTGGGAAGTCACCTTGGCGCTCTTGTGGGAGAACAAAATGGCACTATCATCTGCATAAAGCAAGAGCTTAAAATCAGTGTTCAATGAAACACACATGTCATTGATATAGCAGAGAAAGCCTAGGCTATATACAAGACTTTTGGCATTTAACAGCAACTTGACATAACGTTGACCGAAAACACAAATCACCTCATGAAAGAAATCATTCATACACAAGGGAATCCGTGCCGCATGAATTATTGACAGAATAAGAAATAAACAAACCTCGTCAAAATCTACACAGGCTACACTCCCTGTTTAGTTAACCGTAAATCCATTTCTACGAGTAGGCAGTTGCGCATGTCATTACAACATGTGTGTATATGTACAGCGTTCTGTGTAGGCCCTAATTTAAACTTACATGACAGCTAACTTTAAGTTTAAGCGGTTGCCGTAGTTGTCTATAACACTAGACATAAAAATAACAAAAGTACCGTACACAGCGGCGACACAATCTCGTATTAAATGCAATATATTAGTCTGACAACAGTTAACACAAGTTTCAGCTTTACATGCACTTACCTGCATAGGCTACTCAGTGACATCCAACAATGGATGCAACCGTTTTGAAAGCATCACTAGTGCAGTGGTTATTGTAACGTATAGTATACAAATAATGAATGGTTTCCATTCGTGCAATAGTGCAAATATTTCATGAGTTGAAAAATGTAATTTGTTCTATTCAACGAGGCGCAGCCGAGTTGAATGGAACAAATTACATCTTCCAACGCATGAAATATTTGCACTATTGCACGAATGGAAACCATTCATTATTTGTTGTATACAACATATTATATTAAGATGGGTAAAATGCACTCATGCAACATATTTTTTTGAACCGACAGGTTTCTCTGCTCTCTTACTATTGAAAAAAGTGCTACCAAAAAGGTATAACCTATGGTTCTATTTTATAGAGTGGAATAGAGCGGATTTTCCATGCAATCAACGAGCAATTGACCAATCAAATGACCAGAATACAATTATGTGTTGTATAAAAACCAATAGGAAACGATATAATGTGATCACAGACAAATATTAATAGTAACAACGTTAGACAAACACACGTAGCGTCAATTGCGAGGTCTACTACATTGTAGCAAAGATATTCCGCATTCGGAAGGTTAATGTTCTGTCTGTTGTGGCGGTGACATTCTTCCTTAGAAAACATGGCGTATTAAAGGCAATTTGTGGTATCCATTGAGGGGAGGGGGACGGGATTATAGCGAATATTGGATAATTAATTATTCATGTAGCTCGTGTACGTGTTGTGATCGTGTGTACGGGGATGGGGAGGAGTAAGTTCTCGTTGAGTATATTGGGTGTACCTGTCCGGGCGGGGAGGAGGGGATGAGATGTTCTGACTGCTTTCTTGGCAGCAAGGTTTATTGCCCAGTATTCTCATTATATTCGCTGCCTTCAGAAAAACAAAATAGACAAACACAGTATCACAAGTATCACATGTAAGTATCACATGAAAGGAAGGAAAAATCTTGTTTTGGTTGTATAGGGAGTGCAGAGCGACAATTTGTAATAGCCGAGTTGAAGCTTGTTGTAATAACAGTTATACAGTGTATTTCTCAACTTTCATAACTTGAATGAATTTCATTATAAAGTTTCATATTATTTTATAAATTTACATAATACAATATGGCGGTGCCGGTTGGTAGGAAATACCACAGTACAGGAACTAGCTTATGTGCTTTAAGGATATGAACACCGGCTTCATAAACTTTGAATTATTTGGGTTGAAGAATTGAGCAAAGCCTACCCCTTGCCCTCTCACCACCACGGGATATTAGGATAATTCCTTACTTCAGTCGGGTCCATACGGAGACTATTATGATTTTTCTTGTATTTCTGGGTATTGGAGGAAAGTCACTATATAGCACAATGTAACTGCGATGTAAGCACTACAATTTTGAAACTTAGAATTCGGTGAGATTGCTGAACAGCGTCTGTGCATACGTTCTTTAGGTCATTCCTCCCCTGATAGCGAATGTATGGCAAGCCGTTTTAACATTTACCTCACAATTCCAATAAAGTGGAATACATTTCAGTTCAGTGGAATTTAATGCTTTTAACTTAAGTGAAATGCACATCACTGAAGTGGAAATTAATACCACCTAAGTGAAATGTATTCCACTTAAGTGGAATTGCGAGGTAATGTTAAAACGGCTTGTCATACGTATGTACCCTGAATAAGGAAAAGTTCTGCCATATGCGTACATCATACCCATTATGAATCTGAATAGAGGGCGCAATTCTAAAATAACACAAGTGGGATGTTTGATGTTTTCACACATGCCAACAAGTTGGCAAAGGTTTAGCGGTACTAGCGTTATTAATAATACGCCATTCGAGAAGCGATCGATGGTGAAAATTAAGTTAAACTGTAGAAACAATCGACGGAATCTGACCATTAGTTGCATCAGGCTACAATTTTTACGACTTGTTCCTTCTAAAATGCTATACTGAAATATGAATCCTTAGCCACAGTCAGGTCACGATGTATAAACCAAGGAGGGAAACCAATTAGCATTTAAGCCTATTTAGGCGAACAAAGAGGAACCGCGTGAAGAATTACTCGCAAGTAGAAATAAAATATATTCAGTGTGTGAAGGTGTATACTTAACACAAAGAAGTAGTTATTGGTTAAGCGACTTCAAAAGAGCTCTGCACAATAAAGATTCTAGATTTAGCCTTTTTTAAATTCACTGTGCTTTCCAGATAGACTGCGTAAGTTGATTCCATGACGAGAATTGATATACTATTGATAACTAACTGTATGTATATCGTCATCAGCACATAGTTGGGAAGGATTACGTCATAAAGAGCATTCTAGTTTCAAGCAGTAAACGTTCAATAGACATTATCATTATGAAATGGGGATTTCCAATGAGGGGAGCGTGTAAGGGTCTCGTTCCACAGTTGATAGTTGATAGTGCGCCGAGTTCATTGGTACCGACATTAACTCTGTGTAAGTGATAGTTGTTGTCTATCTGTACGTCATTATATCTAAATTTAGATTTGACCGTTATATCTTAACGTAGAGTACAAAAGAAAGCAGACTGTAATGGCTCTCATTTATATCGTAAGACAGCACACACGGATACACTCATAACGTATCAATAATGGCTGTCATAATTAAATGCATGTGTACTTTGAACGCAACGACGGAGACAAGTTGGACTAGGGTGCATTGTGGGAGCAACTTATCCTAAACTCGTCTGCAATTTAAAATAATGAACGTTTCTAACAGGACAATGCCAGTGAGATGTAAACCTTAAAATAATGAAAGATTCAGCGAGATTTATTGAACAGTGGACGTACATACGTACAGTCATCTCTCTCACAATGACGTAATGTACTTCACGCAAGGAAAGTGTCTGTAAAATGGAAACATGAGTATCATATGTTGCTCTGACGCAAATTAATGTAATTCTGTATAGCAAAAAGTGAAAATGTTCGATACTTTTGAGGTTTTCACACTAGATAAATATATCAGTTTGGTGAAGCAGCCTTTATTCTTCTCTGAAGAGAGGTTGGAATATGGAGCATTGTGGGAGGATTATAATGTCATGTACAATTAACAATCACGCAATCTAACGCTATAGTTGTCAAAACAACTCATTTGCGTGCAAATTAAAAGATGTATAATTTGCAGGGACAACACATAGTTGCAATTCGTTTTCATAATGGATATATTCTTAATAATGTGTGAGGTTTATAGTTGCATTTCTTTAATCAGACGATGGGGTGAACCGTGTGGCCCAGTCGGAGAAGTTTTGGCGTCGGATCACCCCTGAACTGACAATGATATACTGCTGTCATGAGAGACTTTCCACCAAATGGATACGAGTAAGAATCATTGTAGAATACCTGTTGGATAAAATGCTTTCACTGTACACGAGAACTGCCCCCCTGCTATTTACAACACTTTGCACGTCTCACCGAAGCGCTACATAGCTAGTTCCCCTTCTCGGTTCATGGCTCAGAACTGCTTATAGCGCCAGATGTGTACTGATACACAGCACATATTTCTTCTTTGTTGTGTTTACAATTTCTTTCATGTTTCCGCTTCTCATTGGCAGAGACTTCTTATAAGGTAGTCTATGGAAAGATGGATTTCCATCTTGTGCAAACATATGAGATTGTTGAATTACTCAGCGGATAATTACTTCATTGCGGAGAGTTATCATTAGCCCACTTATTGATAATGACCAAAACACACACAAACACAAGCGATTGAAATATACTGCTGCCCTCTGTAGAAAACAATACGCAAGCATATCCTGTTTTTCGAAACCGTTAAAGTTTGAATGTGATGTTGCTACAGCCGCTATACGTACTGTTCAGCGATCGCGTATAAGACTGTCTCGGGTCGCAATGCTTCCTTCAGCAGGAAGTGCTACTGCCCCAAATGGGAAGATTTACTACAAGTGTCGACATAACGAATAGTAAAGGCTATAAGATAAGAAGCGGACTAATATTTCTAAATAGTTAATTCCTAATATAGTTACTAAATGAAACAGTAAAGTTGATTATTTGAGTATGTTACATCGTTTGTAAATTTAATCAAATAAAAATCATTACGTCGTTTCTCGGAGGGTGGAATGCAATAATAAAACATGTTATAAAGCAAACTGTTTGATTACAAACCTCAATATGTTTGTGACTGAGTTTCTGGTCAGAGTAGCGAACGTAAGTATTATAGTGTTATTACAGTTTACTTGCAAGACCAGGCCAAACTAAATGTTGATACATATACATTAATGTGCCCTCATGGCAATTATATGCAATAGAACACATCACAAGTATACGTGCTAGGCATTCTACTTATTTCCTGCATAGTTAATAGAGCGCGTAGTCAATTAGGGAGCTGCTTAAAAAAATGTATTTAACGGTAGAACAACTGCGCTAAAGCGTAATATAACACAGCTTGTGTTAAACGAACCTATATTGTTTCCTTCAGTACATGAAACCACGACATTAATGTCGTCGGACATCTAATATTTCAATATTTGTAGCAACTTACATGTTAATTAGACACACTCTTTGCATAATTAAGTAATGAAATCCCATTACCCATATAATGCACACAATTGATGTAACACCTTCACTAAGAATTCCAAAATGGACATTGTCCCAATGTATATTGTAAAGAAAACAGTTATACCGTGTAATTGTACAAGAAAGGTTAAGTAATGGATATCAAATCATTATACTCGCCGTTAAAGACAGTTATTCCGGGTTAACGTTCTTCAATTGAAGACTGCATTCAACTGTTATTATACGACAAATATTGCCAATTTACGGTACAATGGTACCTTTACGTCCAAAACGACCTGATATTTTACAGAAACTGCCTTAAATGTACATTAACGATGAAGGCACTTGCTATATAACGTATTGTTGTTACTTTACCGATAACACATATGCTTAATTGTTATAACGAACGAACGGCGGGTCACGGTTACTGACTTACGTCATGGTAAGATGCGTTCTCCAGAAGCTGTATAGTACATCTCTGTAGTAACTCACTGTCATCACTGTCAATAATCACGCCATTTGTGCAGATACGCTTGACTGTATCTACATCATCGACCTGATATTATAACACAAAAGTAATTTAAGTTGAAATAAATTACAATTATAACATGATACATATTATTAGCTGTATTTTGGTTTGCGTGACTTTAGATCCTTTCTTCGAATGTATCGGGAAAAAAATCGAATACATCTCAACAGTTATCTCTCAGAGAAGATTTGCCAAGTAAAGGATAAAAGAGAGAACATATGCAATCGTTTAATATAACTTAATATCCAAGCCATTTTTATTAGCCATTTGTTTATATTTCCTTCAGGTATGGCAAACACAGAAGTTCAATAAAACTACACTGAGTCTCAAAGCCGAATTTTATTATGTTATTGTGTGGTGGTACCAGAATGTAATATGTACAAACAGAGAAATCGCAATATTTGTTGCCTTAAAATTTATTCTCGATCAGAAATGTCGCGTTGAACTTAGATAAAAGTATTGCTACGATATTAAGCGGGTCCGGGTCTGAGTGTTGAATCAAATTTTTCGAACTCTTTGTACGAAAAAAATGTTTGTAGTGATAGTTAATTCTAAAATTGACTGAACAGAATCTGCCGCTCCTAAATATGCTACATTAGTGTGTGATTTAGTACGGCAATGAGTAGTCATAAGGAAATGTATGGTGTGTCTTTGACTTATTTGTCATAAGTGCATTAAATTTTTCCAGTTTCAAGTGGACATACGCCAATTTTTTAGTGATTTGTCTGTATTGTTTAACCGATTGAAATAATATTAACGTATACAAGCACGTTACAGTCTTAGTGTCTACTGTATAAATAATCATAACAGCACGTAAATCTCAGATTTCTCTTACTCTTGGATCATTCTACATATTGAACTGGCAATGTTAAATGCTGCATATGGCAGTTGTCACGTTGTGGCTTCTTAATTTTAACGAGATTGTTTACTGAAATGGTACGTATCTATCGTTCTTTGTGTTGGCATAACATGCTTGTAATGCGGCATATGTCAATTTCCATTGAAATATAAGTGGGTATCGTATGTATCATTAAGATAATTGTTTAGTAAGTAAGAATAGTTCACATTGCATATGAAACAATATATGTTGTTCTTAATATAATCAACAGTCCATCACAATTCCAAACTAAAATATGTGACATTCCATCATTGTTACATTATGCTCGACAAGGTAGTGTTAAACACTTCGATGCAAGTATTCCTTTGTTTTTCAAAAGGATTCACGCATATCAAAGTACATGTGGAAACAAAGACTATAGAAACAAAACATACCTTCCAAGCACCGGATTGAAGATTCAGACTGTAACCGTAGTTCCTCCACAGCACTATAATGCCAGAAATACAAACGTGTGCAAGAGAATGAACAATGCGTAATATAATACGATATATTCATCAACAGAGGAGAACGGATTACATATGTGTGTTGAATTTA
>JAIPMN010023919.1:0-19346 GCA_020650975.1 Apostichopus californicus
GAAAAAGCGAAAGTAGCGAAACTTAAGGTAAAACGTGCGATAACGAAGTGATTATTTTCCAGGTTAATTGTGACTGTATTTGAAATGATTATTATTATTCATTTTTTTCGAAACTACCTATCAGATCATGAGGAAAATTTATCCTGGTGGACCTTTTAGCGAACTGATTGCATTACTTAAGAAGAAGTTCACATGGAGTCCCATAACCTCTGTTCACTACATTTATCTTAACTTTCCGAACTTTGTTACAGGCTTATAAAACAATTAAAAAATTTGCCATTTTTTCATGGAAAATTGACTGACTTTGGCAAAGGTAACGGGTTGCACTTACTCTGGGACTGCGTATATATAACATTGTTCAACGATGGCAGCGTTGATGGCACATTTGGTTCATTAGTTATCAACCAGTAATTATTTAACTGTTTCGATTGACTGAATATCAACAATTAACAACCATTGACCAAGCAGTCAACAGAAGCCCCATTTCTCGTAGGCCCTACAAGAAATTCAGTTGCTGACACTGTTCTCATTCAACGTCGCTGAGTTAGGTTCCAAAATGAGTCAATGGGAGTCTGCTTGCACGCTTCCGCGCGTCTTTGAGGTGTGTGGAAAATCCGCTACGACCATCAGGAGCAATTGACTATTTAGTCTACTTTTCGATTTCGAAAACACTTTTTTTTAAATTATGACAAAATTTTATGACACCTTTGACAAACTTTGGGGGGGGGGGCCTGTGCCCCCCCGGGCCCCAATGGGCACGACGCCACTGTCTGTAATTGCAAGTCATTAGATCAGTACGTATTAGGGTCTTCCAAGCACCACTAACTGTAGACTCAGAATCTGTATCAGTTGCAAAATATGGAATGCAAAGGGTAGTTCGAAACACAGCATCTCCTGACTGATATAAAAGAGAAGATTATCTTTTCTTTCCCTTTACTGTATGTTTGTAGACAGATTGCGACCCTATACCGTGAGCTGCTTTCAATCTCAGAGTGGAAGAACACTGAATTATTGACAGGCAGTGGCGGAGCGTCCATACAGTCAGGGGGAGGATGCCCCCCCCCCCCTGACGGACTCAAATGGACTGCTGGCGCCCTTTTCAGCTTTTTACCACTTTTATTTATTCGCGATTATTGACTTTTTTATTGCGCTCTCATCTACCTATTGACATTTGTCACATCTTTTTGGCGATGACACCTATTTATTCTTTGTTTATCTGCAAATTAGCATGGCCCGGAAAGGGTCATTTCCGGCGATCTAGGGAGTATCTTTATTCAAAAATTTCGGTACGCTCCGCGCCAAACCCGTGGTGGCGCTCCGCTTAGATAGTGTCGGAAGCGCCCCTACAGACCATTCTCGCCCCCCCCCCCCTTGACCAGTACCCCTAGCCCCGCCACTGTTGACAGGTGTAATACTACAAATCTATCAACGGGCATGACAGTAAAGATACGAATTAAGAGTAGATTGGGGTTGCCTTTTCGGTGGGTTGAGGATGATCATCCTTCAAAAATTGAGGCAGAGACTGTTAACAGATTTACACCCAGAGCACACCGGAATGGTGCGGTTGAAATCTGTAGCAATGAGCTATTTTTAGTATCCCAAGTTTGATGAGGGGATTGAGAAGGAAGTAAAGAGCTGTGAAGTATGTGCAGCATTAGGAAAATGGTTCGCCAAAGTTTTTTTTTAATTCCGTGGTCCCAAACCAGAGGCCCTTGGAGGGCTCACATTGTTTTATAATAGACAGTACAGTAAATGGATCAATGTGGAGATCATATCGTCCACCACTAGTGCAAAACCATGAGTGAGGTTTTAAAAGGTAAGTTTGCTATGTTTGGGGTCCCAGCGGAGTTAGTATCAGACAACGGCCCCCAAGTTAGGTCTGAGGAGTTTGAGTTATTTTTTAGTAGACACGGGGTAATCCACACATTTTGTCCTCCATATAACATCCAGCAATCAACGGTGCTGCTGAAAGAAGCGTGCAAAATAATGAAAGTGCCCTGAGAAGGTATCTGTTGAACGACCAATTTGGGAATCCCAAGATTTCCATGCAACACCGTATAAACAACTTTCCATTGTCATATCGTATCACTCTGCAATCTACAACTTGGATTTAACCATAATTATGATTTATTCAGATATGCTCCAAACACAATATTTAATTTAAAACCTGATGCTGCTTAAGAGCCTCTAAAGAACAACAATACGCAGGCAAACTCGTAGTCATGATACATCATGCATGACTATAACAGCTGTATTCAGTATGGGTGAGAAGGTCAGGTCAGACATACCAGGGGAGGAAAAGAAAAGTTCTTACGGGAAGTTATCGCAAAAGGTAGGAGAACTACATTGTTAGTGTAATTGAAACCCTACGACACTATGATGTTAATCACTTACACCACACCGAGACGCAGATGGCAAAACCACTATCAGTGTAACCCACTGAGCAGGTTACTCAGACCATGGAGCTATCTGTTTATAGCTCCATGCTCAGACATATAAACCTCCACTTGTTAAAAATAGACGTGATCACCATCTGAAAATGGACAGGAGCTAAACAAGTTATAAGTATACTGTATACATGTAACCTTGAGAAACATGCAATGTAATTTCTTGTAAATTTTTGTACGGGGAGAGTACAATGTGGAGAGGATGTAATATATGTTGAGTTATTATGTAAGAGCGCCATCTCTAAAATAAAGCCTCTTGGATTTTTGTTCTTTTCTCTGTTACATGTTTCTATGTTACGAGCGAAAATAGCTATAGAAACATTCCCAGTACTCAAATTTGTCAATTTCCTTCGACAGTGCCAGACATAACTTTTGCCTCAAGGTTTAGATTGAACGCAAAATTGTTGTTCACGTTTCTCAGTAGGCTATGTATAATCATGTCTTACTTTTGAAAGGTTCCGATAGTGATCTTGCCTTCTAACCCCCCATGAAAGCTTGTCGCCCCCCCCCCAGTCGCCCTCCCACTGGGATTTTGGGTGTCGAAAAAAATTACATGTGCGAAAAATGTATCATTGGTCTGAATGGTCTCGAATCTCCATGAGGACCACTTATGAACGACCCTTCGACCGCGGACCGGCAGTAGGCTATAGTTGCTGAAAACCTGACGTACGTGACATAGCGCATAGGCCGAGAAGACATCTACAGTAGTCGCACTGTACTGAAAACGCATGTTAACGACCGTCGCATTATATAATTCCTGCTCTAATCAATACAGGCCCGTAGCCAAGGGGCGCAGTGGCGGAGCTAGGGGTATTGGTCAGGGGGGCGAGAATGGTCTGTAGGGGCGCTTTTGACACTATCTAAGCGGAGCGCCACCACAGGTTGGCGCGGAGCGTACATAGATTTTTTGAGTAAAGATACTCCCTAGATCGCCGGAAATGACCCTTTCCGGGCCTTGCTAATTTGCAGATAAACGGAAAATAAATAGGTGTCATCGCCAAATTACACCTACAAAATGTGACAAATGTCAATAGGTAGAAGAGAGCGCAATAAAAAAGTCAATAATCGCGAATAAGTAAAAAGTGGTGAAAAGCTGAAAAGGGCGCCAGGAGTCCATTTGAGTCCGTCAAGGGGGGGCATTCGCCCCCCTGACTGTATGGACGCTCCGCCACTGGGGGGGCGCCCGGGGCGACCAAGGGGGAGGGCGACCGCCCCCTCCCTTGAGCATATTTTTTTTGCACGTTTCTATGATATCGCTAGTAATTTCAAAATAGAAAATGCTTAGATGCAACTTGCAAGGCCTGGGAAGTGCCATTTCCAGAGATCTGGGAGGCATGTTCGGCCAAAATGTTCTTGTACGCTTCGCGCCAACTTATGGTGGCGCTACGCTTAGATAGTTTCCAATGCCGAATCTACGGCTCTGATAATTTGCCTACAGGTTCGCCCCTCCCTTGGAAAATTCCTCGCTACGCGCCTGGATAAATACTAATACAAACAGCATCAGGATCATGTAACCAGTGCGCATTAACTGATCAAACAAGCTAGTGAGCTATACTATACCCTTATAGATAGGTGGTTTCCAGGTACTGGAATGACAAAGAAGATGTTAAAAGGTAAAAAATGCTGACATCATACAGGTTACTCACATCATTGCTCGCGTCATTGCCTCAATACTCTGTTACATTTTCAATCGGGTTTTCACTTCTGGGACGTACCCTGATGCTCTTAAAACCGCTAAAAACCAAATATTAAAGGAAGGAGACAATACTATCGCTGAGAACTACCGGCCAATCAGTCTATCACCCTAATAATATTTCAGACGCAATCTTTGATGTCAGTTTGACATATAGTTCGGTCATTTCAGTATGTTACTTGCCTGAAATCCCAGTCAATCTTTCCTTATTTTCCACGTGCAATTTGCAGATTTGTCGAAAAATGTCAATGCCGGTGTCAAACTCACAAAAGATATGTAATGATATTTCAAAGTAACTTACCAGACTGGTTTTTTTTATCTATTTCACTAAACTATTTGATAACCATATCGAGAAATGGGATCTCAAAATAAAGGATGTTGAGAAAACTTTAGAGCAGCTTACAAGGCCTGGGAAGTGTCATTTCCAACGATCAAGGAGGCCTTTTTAGCTAAAAATTTCTGGTACGCTACGCGCCAACCCATGGTGGCGCTCCGCTTAGATAGTAACAAGACGCCCTCCCAGGAAATGGTCAGGCCCCACCCCCAGCGCCCCCCCCCCCACTGAAAAAAATCCTGGCTACGCCACTGGCTAGGCTTGTATATAGTCATTCACATATTTCGATTTCTTCAGACCAGAGCACTAGAAAACAACACGTGACACTGGTCGTTCAATGAGAGTACGAGTAACCGACTTATGTCAAATTAATTTGACATATATCGATTTCTTCCAATCAGAGCCCTAAAAACAATATGTTACATTGGTCGTCCAATGAGTCAAAATTCATAGGTCTAATTAAGGAAGAGCGACTTTTTGCTTTAACTCCAAGAGGAAGCCTATTGAATTGACTTGCCAGCTTCATGGCTATGATGAGCATGTCAAAATATCTTAAGCCAATTAGTTCAAAGAGGAACTTCACGGGAACAAAAAAATTACTTGCAACTTACATAGGTGTAATCACTTTTTTTTTTTAATTAAAATTCTTCGTAGTACAGGTAATGAACTGTACGTAAGCGCAGGTCAAACACGAAATCGGTCATAATTTGGACGTTACTAGTCGTGCAGCGTTTACAAGTTATGTATTGTCAAAATAGTTACAAGGAAGCCACTTAAAAATTCAAGAGGAGAACAAATGCTGTTTTGTTCAGTGCGGAGTTCATGAATAAGGGTTTTGGATTTGAACATAGCACACTATATAAAGCAATGATTCATTTGAGGATGCCTGCGGTGAGATATGCTAAAAAGGGAGAAGATAAAGTCACAATTTCGACATAACTGTAGTCGTTTTGTCTGGCAATAGTTGACGGGAACATTTAAATTAAAATGTTATTCCCTTTCTGACATGTATTTTTGTGCATTTAGAAAGAACACCCTCCGACCCTACTACAGGGCTCTGGGATATATTCCACAAAGTAAAAGAAGAGCAGTTCCTCTTTCTGACATGTATTTATATGTGCTTCAAATCGATAGCAGAGGCCAAGAACTATATCTGAAAACGCTGCAGCCTCTGAGGACTTCGCAGCACCCTATTAATCCCAGCCAATAACAGTGTACACAATCGGAAATACTTCAGACACGTATACACATGCAACCCGTGCGGTCGCCCTGGTCTGTTAACCGTAAGTAAAGGAAATCAAAACTACAGTATGAAACGATATCCGAAAAGGACATGAAGGTGGTATTGAAGAGCCAATTGCATGCATAAACTCCGGATGTGTGACCTGATTAATTCACTTTGGCTTCGGCCTTGGGTATGCTGTCGTGTTGAACCGTATAATTAATTAATTAATTAATAATGAATTTATTAATTAATAACTAATAACCGACTTTGCGGTCCGGGTTATAGCCAATGGCGACTTTGTAATCCGCGGTCCCCCTAACTGCAATTTGGCAAGTTCGGTAAGAGTGACCATACTTTCCCCTTTAGGGAGATTAAAGAGCACCCATCCACTGATGCAACATTTGCATATTTCACTTAGGTATTTACAACAGCCACATATGCAAATTAGATATGTTAATCAAAGTTCACATTGTATCACAAATTGTTGCATAAATTAAGTGCAAGTAAGACACATATGATTACTTTACGGTCGTCTTATGGCGTAAGACTTGACCTCCCTTGACAATTTTGTCACCATAGTGACATTTCAACGGAATAATTTGAAAGAGACATTTATACAAAGCAAAAAATAAACTGCTATCGTCTTTTTACTTTCAATTAATTAATTTCGTTTCATTATACTCCCGTATAAATATAAAAATATCTATAAAATGAGTTAACAAACAAATAAGGAAGAATAATTTAAAAACAAAAAAGTTCCCACCCCCTTCCATTCACTGAATTTTGTATGCAACGGAGGAACATGAAAATTGACAAATGCACTATATGCGAGGCTTCACCTGCCACTTTGTGATGGGAAAATCTCAGTATCCCATTATCATTCCAAACTTCAGTAATCAAGAGCAGATCTATAGTTTTCAGAACCCTTGGGAGGGTTTGAAGGTGTATGTGAGAAGGAAATGGGGTCTTCAGAGGATTACAGAATTTTCCCGATACTGTATCTGTAAGTTATTGCCATGCACACTTTCTTTAATAATAAATCTTAATTCATCTCCAAGCTATCAGTTATAGCTTGACGTCTCTACCATATTCTGTACGGAAATGCACTCACCACAGTTTAATTAACTATCACCTTTTCATGTCCATTTCTATGCCATCCACATCTCCATCGTCATTATCGTCCTGAAAGTCTTTACTAATGTCATGTTCCTATGCAATATCTGGACCAATGTTCCCACATTTATTGCACTTGTATACAGCTTCAAGGTGCATCTTGGACCAAGTGGCGCACAGCTTAGCATCTCTTCAATATTAGGTGTTTGGCAATTTTCCACAGGTACAAAAAGTCACGTGTTGCTAGTTTCGCAAATACAGGCGACCCTTCAAATTAACAAATCGGTGTCACTCCGATATTAAATTTTGAAGTTATAGGCAATCACTTACTTGTTCACATATAGCCAATTGTGCCTGCCCTGATGCTCTTCTATCTTTCTTTGTCACCTTATAAACCACACATGAAACAACTGCCAATCAGACGAAGGATATGTGGTGGCTGTGCGTAGTGATTATACGAATCATAGGTATCACTGAACAAATAGAAGTAGCCTACACCAATGATCGGTATCACTGAACAAATAGAAGTAGCCTACACCAATGATCGGTATCACTGAAAAAAATAGAAGTAGCCTACACCAAAGCGCGTATATAGAATATTGCCTTGAAACTTAAAATATTGTGCAGATAATGTAAAGATCACCCAGGGGCGTCAATCCGATTTGAAGCGGGGGGGGGGGGGACGTTATCGATTCGAGTATTCCGGCTGTAAGTACTATCTTAGCGGAGCGCCACCATCAGTTGGCGCGCAGCGTACCAAGAAAATTTCAGATTTCAATACCTGCCAGATCGCTGGAGATGGCACTTGCCAGGCTGGATAGCAGCCATCTAGTTGCGTGATTTTGGGAGAAAATTACAAACTCGTCACTCAGGAAATCTGCAATAAAGTTCATGTGGCATTAATTTTTGGTGGATTTTTTGTTTTGTTTTTATTAGTGATTCCAATTGACATGAACATTAGAACCCAGTGCAAGTTGACAAATGATGCGGCGAACTGGAACCCCAGCCCCATTTTGCCCTATGTTTCAGGATAGAATACCCCTCATTTGTTCGAACCCATGACAACTAACAATCTGTGAATAAATTTACTTCAAAATGGTCACATTATATTGCACCAAGTCGGTCAAGGAATGATCCCAGGGCCTCAGATATAGGCCTATAGGAACGATATCCCAAAATGTCCCGGACATATAGGCGAAGGAAGCTATCCGCCGCGACTGCATGTGAGTTTCTTGACTTGCCGTCCTGGGAGTCATACCACAAAATGGTGCATTTCCTCATACGCCATTATTAATAATTTAAATAACTAACTAATTAGGCGCAGTCCAGATCCGAGTTCGTATAGTGAGCTTAGCGCAAATTTGGCAAAAAGTCGTCATACGCCAGCATGTTAACCCACCAATGACTTTTAATGCCACCCGTGACACACTTCCAATGGGACTGTGTCAGTTTAAATGTTTTGCTAGGTTTACGAGAATACATTTCTATGAAATTTGAAACAAGGATAGCAAGATAAACCACTTAATTATATTTTCAGGACCTCATACATGCATGCGCATGTATTGTCAGACTTTTCATAGAACTGAACTTCTAATATTCGATGATATGAATCCTGAGATGTGTAAGCCCTAACCAAATAGAGCCACGACGCTACTCTTTTTCCAAATGTGTGTGTGTGTGTGGGGTGGGGGACATTTGAGTGTGTCCTCCACCCATCGAAATGTTGGGGGGACGTATCCCCCGCCCCCCCCCCCAGGATTGACGCCCATGAGGTCAACCCTATACTCTCTCTCTTTAAATATCATATTACATTAGTTTCTAATTTCTGAAAGCAGTGCACTATTTGAAATGCTTCCATTATCAGTCACTAAAAACATAATTATTTTTTTGTCAGACACAATATTACCCTGATAGGTACAGGCTTCCAACTTTTCTGTAATAATTTAACATAAACAACTTACTGTGGCAAAAATTTCCCTCATTTGGTCTTCTAACTTTTGTAATGTCAGTTTACTTGTTATTATTTCCACTAAAATATTTTAGACCTGATAAAAAAATGCATATGAAACAGCTGAAAGCAGGCCGATGTTACAAGCCCACCATTCTGGGGCCCTTCTGACAAATGTCACCTCAAATTGTTTTGACAAGCTTGAAAACACACTTCATATTAACAAATGTGAAATGGAAACATTTACAAATTTTTAGAAAGATTAGGCTGTATCATATCATTGTAATACTTTCTCTAGATGATTAAAGAAGCTTTTATTTCTATAAATGAAGAAGGCTGGGAAATGTATTACTTTCTCAACATTTCGGGGTGGAAAACGTGGGAATAATCGAATTATATATTTTTATGTAAATATTAATGCACGATTTGTGTAGGCCACACTACCGCATTATGAGTCACGGAACAAAACATACAATATATATAAACTGAGCAACACATCCACTGAGAGATTCCTTTGCTTCAAGGCAATTTCATCAAACACTTTGATCACGTTGACCTTCTGGAATTTCAAATTTAATAAATAGTTGTAATATTAAAGGGGTGGCGCAAAGGCTGATTGAGAGAAGCAGCCATGCATGTACTGCAATTAACTGTACCTGTTCACCACAACATTAGGGTTACTAGTATATGTTTATTTTATTGGGACTATTCCACTTTCGCAACAAGAACATATTGTCCCGCCGGCATACTAAATATTCCAAATTTTCTAAAGGTCTTTGTGATGTTAAAATATACAGTCACTGTTTTACAATACAAAACTAAAAAGAAATTACTCGCTTGAGTGCTATACATCGTAAGAATGATATACCTAGAATTGTTTTAACAATCAAATATCATAAGATCGATCCAAACATAAGGAAGGATTGTTTCTAATGTTTATATCCGTGATATTTGTGGATTATACCAAGTGTTGTAACAGCACAGTCACCTAGAGCGCAAAACACAAGAATACAGAAGTAGGGTTAGTTAAATTTAATACCGTACAATAATTAACCAGTTTTGGCTGAATCCATACTAATTGGTTAAGAAGGCATTGGCCTAGCTGAGCCGTTGTTTGGTGGTCTTTCTCCAGATTTACATCGGTACCGTACCCTATCTTGTTATTTGTGCGCTTGCTACTCGATTTGGCTAGTAATTGACAACCTTGCTAGATCGTCTCTAACGGAGGGGGCGGGGGTTGCACAGCAGATCGATTTTTTTTAGACCAACTGCTGAGGTATATATACTTGTAGGAAATACCCTATATTCGATTGTGTACACTGTAATTGGCACACGGAAGCTGCAGCATTGTTAGATATATAATTCTTGGCTTCTGCTTGCCATTTGGAAGCAAATAAATACATGTTAGAGAGATGAATTACTTTGTGGATTATATATCTCAGAGCATTAGTTTAATCCACGGTGCGAAGCGCCCGGAAGCGCATATTCTTGGCCAAGTCGTTTGTAATACTCTTTTTCTCGCGTGCAAACTGTACATGCTCCAGAGTCCGTTTCTGCCTACCACGAATGTGCTTGCCCACTGTATTTTACACTGTATTTTACATGCTTTTACCTCCATGGTCCGATACAAACGTCTTGGACAGCGGTCCCGGGGGCGTTCTCTGGACAGTACAGCAAATAGATACGGGAAAATAGCTTTGTGAAAAAGAAAGGTGTATATACACTAGGTTGTACATACTAGGACCTTAACAAGACTAGGAAGCTCATAGCAGCGTTACTAGTAGTTCTTATTCTCTCGTAGCCTAATTTAAATCACGAATCACATGTCAGGGAGAAAATTTATCCGGAATGTACACTTGGCCGGGTTGGGGTTCCTACGACTTTGACAATTTCACATTTCTGATAGTGATTTTGAAGGACAAAAATATTTTTCAAAGTGATATTCAAGTTAACTGAAATGTAATTGAAAACCACCGTGGGAGTCCAGGGGCGAAGCTACCGGAAGCAATACATGCTCCTTGTTTTATTAGTTTCGTCTTCAAGGGGAGGGCCCCTGCGGACGACTATGACTACTTTTGTTGCATTGAAGTCGGTTTCAAGTATGCTATGGGTTCTGAAATGGCTCTACCCTACCATCAAAAGTGGGAAATTTACGCCCCTGTGTGTATCCTGTTTGAAAAATACTTTCATTGTCATCATTATCAAAGAAACCATCCGTTCAGGAGTAATATAACACTTCTAGTAGAACAATGTTAACTAAAAGATTTCCCCGATTGATGCATGCATACTTATGCTACTTATGAAGACCTATTTTATAGTCCAACTATGCCTCAGAATGCACCGATTTACTTTTAATTAAGATTAGGGGGGGGGGGGTCACACCACCTAAATCAGTCCGGTAAGTTTTTATTATTATTCTTAACCATTATCTTGTGTTTAGAGCACCTTGGACAACCACATTTCCTGATAAGTCCATCTGGGGTCCAAACTCGCTACAACTGCAAACAGGAACTAAGAATGATGCAGCTCCTGCACTCCCAGTCAAGAACAGTGTACAGTTGTAAGTATCAGGGGCGTATCCAGGAATTTCCACTAGGGGGGGGGGCGTCAGGCATGAATGATCGCCGTCCTGGGGGATGGGTCTAAGGGGAGGGGTGGACAATTTTTGCTTTCGAAGAAGGGTTGAAATGCAAAATGGTGCCATATGTGATCCATTTTTCGACCTTAATAATAAGCAACATTTCCAGTAAAAATGGACACAAAATCACCGACATCTCACATAAAGGTCGTCATCAATTTTTTTTTTTTTGCTAAACTTTTTTTTGTTTGGTGACGGCCAATAGGGGGGGGGGGCGCGCCTGTTGCGCCCCCTGGATACGCCCCTGAGTATAACGCAAGTTGCAACAAGTATAGGTCTCGAAATCGATCAACATATTCCTCTTGAAAAGTGAATTTCTGGTGCCGCCGCTATGTTAACATGATACCACAATCATATCACTGTATTTGTTTTGCAAAAATATGTTCTCAGATATTTTTGTTAGCATAGCTTCAAAGTACATGTTTTGTCTTTCACGAAAATCTGGTATGCATTGGTCGTGTACGGTAACTTGTCATGTTTGCCATGCCTCGCCTACCTCCTTTCCCAGTCCTTTAATAAGTAACGTTTGATATTCATAGAAGAGGGAAAACGAGATCCGACACTTGAGATGCTAAGGTATATAAAGTGCAGATCGGTATAAAAAAAGCACTTTTATTAGTGTGTTGCATCAGAAGGAAAAGGTTCTGTTAACCCGCTAATCCAATTGGACAAAAGTTTTGCTATGGCATTTGTAGAACACCGTAGCTATATATTGATTTTTTTCACCGCCTTCTTCAAAGTGGTAAATCGCTAGCTTAGTTTTAAGCTGCGAAACTATATATAATAAAGGCGCCGGCCTTGATAGTAGGACCTACCGCGCCAACTGGAAGCATCGAAGGTTCTGTAAGCTACAGTTGTCAAGCTATCACCTGGGTCTAGTGGATCAAGTTGTTTGGTTTTCGAGCCCAGACCATACCTTCAGTGACCTTGCTTGAAAAGCTATGAGCGGGCGTACTGGTAAACAGTAGAATGAAGTCAGATATAGCGTTGACCAAGGGGAGGCATTAGCCTACTGTAATCTACTGTAAGTTAATGTTAGCTAGCCTAATGTTATAGGACTAGGACCACATACAGTGAGGAAATTAATCACACTAAGTTACGGTATTGCTTACATTTCTACTGGTACTAGTCCTGTTTCTGAAAGAAGATTGTTTGTTCGAAACACTGAAACGTTAGACCAAACTTAGATCTGACATAACTTAACAACCAGAACCAACTAGGCCTAGCTTAAATTAGGCTAGAGCCCCTTTCCTGATTGGTTATACTAGTCCTAGTGCTGAAGGATGCATGACTCCTAGAAAGCCGATAGTGTACACCTACTCATACTAGTCCTAAAGTTTTACTTGGTGCAATAGGTATGTTATTTTGGGGAAGTTTTTGCACATATCAAGGTTTCACCCACCAATCTTCTGTATATTTTAGATCACCAGGCTTTAACATTTTCGGAAGAGGGGTTTGTTGGCACTTTGTCTACTTCCTGTAGGCTTTCACAAGAAAGCAATGCTTGATAATCCTTTTTATGTAACATCAGTGTATATAGGATATATAATTGTGTTGACTCACATCAGAATTAAAAACCATTTTCAGATGTACAAATATGATAGCACACACTTAAGACATTGGGTCTAACCTTACAATTAGATCACATGTTGGATATTAGCAACACATATGTTACAAGAGTTACCACAGTAATTGTCTACAATAGATAGCCTAATGTTAGGTCCTAATGAGTGCGTATTGCTGGGTCTATAGTAAACCGTTACCATTGTATTTGTTCTTGAAAAAGTCTGGAATTCGAGTTGCTTTTAGTGTTGGACCCTTGACCAAATTAGTTTTTTTCTTGCCATAAAAACATTTATGTCTCTGAAACTGTGTTTTTACTAGGTCTACAGTAAGGCAACTAGATGTCCTGATTTCCACAGTTCCTGGTTTTCATCTACTGTGCCCAGATTAAACAGTGTCCACAGAATTGTCCCAGACTTCATGTTCTTTCCCCTGATCTTTATAAGTGTCCCCAAACTTTGATAAAGCCCTGAATAATTTTGATGAATACCCAATTTGGGCCTTCTGTGCATATTAACAGCTTGAACATAATTGCCAGGGCCTTTTCTATAAAAAAAATTCACAAGATTAGGCCAATCAATAAAAGGGACCTTGATGAGGTCATAAGGTCATGACATAAGCTGAGGTATGTTTGCTGATTGGAGAGGGGGCTGGGGGAAACACTATTTGTGGGTGGGGTTGGAAGGATCCAACAAGGATGTAGAGCTCTGGTGGCAGTCCAGGCAGTGAAACCACTGATAGCTACGTTCAGTACTTTCTGATATTTCTTGTTCATTAGCAAATATGTACACCTTCCAAATACTTTAGAGTATATCACTGAGGCCTGGTGGAAGCTACACAATTTTCTCATAGTGCATTTGAAGCACAAAAAACTGTACATGTTAGAAAGAAGAATTACTCTGACATTTCTTTGTTACATTGCTCTCCCACAGTTGGCTGTTATGCCCCTGATAATAAAATATGTATGGAATCTTCTATGGGATTGGCAGAAATTCAGTCCTTCAATTTTGGATGGAACTTTGTTTTAAATAATAATTTTATCCTATTTTATTGAAAAACTGTGTGTACCCCATATCTGTGGTTGATATTTTCATTTGGATGAAATTCAGAGATTTCAAGACTTCAAGAAACAATGGGTATAAGTGTAACAAAATTGGGTATAAGATATAAGTTAAACAATGAACCAGACAGCAAAACTGCAGTATGGTTTCGATGATGCCACATGAATCATCTTATATGAATGTGACACATTAGGCTGCAGCGTATAGCCAGGATGAACAACATACTTCAATTCAAGTAGTACAGCAAAACGCATTGAGAAATAACAAACAATATTCACATTGGCAGCTGATGACCTAGGTGGAAACTTTTATTGTATTCAGCATACAGATTGACCTTTAATACCAAAGACTACAGGCTTCTTCTCAGGCCTGACAAATATTTTTAAAAGTACTCGCTATTTAAACTTTTTTCCACCAAAGTAAGTGTTGAACAAAGTAAAACATGTCGCAGAATCATAAATAAGCAGCTAGGCCTACTGTAATGTCTCAAACAGTTAAAAATAAAGCATCTGCAAAAATACCTACGAAGATAGCTTGGCTTCTGTTACATTGGGGCTCCTATAATACTAGGCATAAAGTATACAGTAGTTTTGGGTGTGCCAGAGTCCTAAGCCTCTACAGTACCTCACTGCTACTTTGAACCGCTACATTAGCGCGACTGTTGACGGTAAAAAATGACAAAACATCAAAACAAATAAAGCCCTGGCACCTCCGCCGACTATGCATTGACACACACCAAATAATGGTAACGATGATGGTTCAATCTGTAAAAGGACACAACGAAATATCCATAAGTACAGATTTACAAACACATAAAAGATATAATATACATAGATGTAACAATTATCCCACTAATGCCAAGAATGCAAGTCAAATAAGATTCATCACACATGTACAACATTTGTAAACATACACTATTCTACTTTAAGCTAAATAGTCACTAAATCACAGAACCCGATACTCAAATATCAGAAGGTGACCATAATCATAATAACGAATATCCTCACAAGCACATAGAGGATAAACAAGTACAAGCAACACATCCTGACACACATACCCCACTATGCTAATGCACAACACAATAGGTTAATAATATGCAACGCTTCCCTTCCCTGAAGTCTAACCACATGGCCCCCTAACAACGTTAACAATATACATTCCTTAAGGCCTAGGCTCTCGTCCCAAACAAACTTATATACCAAAAGTTAAATGCCTCAATGAGGATAAACAATCATACTAGGGAACAGGAAAACAAACAATACAGCACATAAATGCCATAACTAAAGACTGATAATAGAGAAATCAAATAAAACGGCTAATTCGATGCAAAATTAAGAAAACTTACGACATTGGGTCTCTCTAGGAGGTGCATGGGTGACGCGACTTAAATCCAAGTAACCCAACTCTCAAATATGACTAGCGCCACCTATTGACTGCTCTCTGCCTCCAACAGCGACCTCGTACATTTTCCCAATGACTTATCTTGTCTTTTAGCTGCAGATTGGTGCGCAAAAAATATAGCTATTACTCCATTACACTGCCTAAATCAAAGCGAACTTTTACGCAATGAAAATCTGAGATGTAAGAGCGTCTATCTTCCAAAAAGTCCTAGCAGCAACAATAGCAAACTTGTCTCAAAACTCTATATATTGTTGTATATTTTGTGAATTATGACTGATAGCCAGTGGGAATATGCCTTAAGAAATAATTTAGGAGATGTTTTGCCATCTTAAGTGTATTGTTGTGTTAACGAACCCAACTTTACCCCACAGTTGCTGGCCTAGACTACATAAAATTGACAACAGGCCTAGCCAGGTTTGTTCGAGTTGTCCCATAATCATAAACGTGATGAAAGGAAACTGGTGGAAGAGACTACATAATTTGAGATCAACAGCCGATCCAGACACAGCTTGTGAACTCAGTGCCAAACTAAGTCCATTTTACACAATTAATTAGTATTGAGTTTGGTCATAGTCAAACTATAACTAGGCGACAGTTAAGTTTCGTAAACGGCGCCTGGTCATTTCCCCAACGAAACTACATCTTAACCTGAAGTTTTTATTTGGCACCACTCTATGTACAAAGAGTACACCTTTTTGCATTCAATGTATTAGCAAAAGTATGCTCCATAGCGACACAAAGAAGCCTACTGTCAGTTTGAGTTGTAGATTCTACGGATGCCCATAAGCTTATTTCCAATTGCCAACAGCCTTCTATCCTTACGCAACGCACATGTTATCTATTGGCTGGTCTGTGGGAGACACGGTAGATTATAAAACAAGTTTCAACAATTTGGCCTCTGGTGCCTTCAAATGACCTTTTGACCTCCACAAAAAACAATAGGCTTCTTGTACTTAATGTGGTACTCCTTCACACAAAATACGGGGTTGATCCAAGCTTCCATCTTGAGATATCGTGTTTACAAGGTTTCAAAATTTGATCCCTGGTGACCCCAAATGAGCTTTTACCTCCTCTCAAAACAATCGTCTTTTACTCTGTAATGTGGTCCTCCTATCACACGGAATATGAGATTGGTCCAAGCTTTCCTTCTTGAGATAACATGTTGACAAGGTTTTCACAGTTTGACCCTGGTGACCCTAAATGACCTTTGAAAACTCCACCAAAAACAAAAGGCTTCTTCTACTGAATGTGGTACACTTACTCACCAAATATGAGATTGAGCCAAGCTTCTCTTCTGTAGATACTGTGTTTACAATTTTTTAAGTACCTATAGAGAGTGCCAAGAGGACTTTTGCCTGTGTTGACATTCAAAAATAATTGATGTTGAATTTCCTTTCATGCTTTCCTGGTACATGAGAGTAGTGCCTGCAAGGGGAATACCATGAGTTGCTATCTCAGTGGGGGTAACCTTGTCTGCTGACCGCAACCTATCTTTCTGTGCTTTACCTCAAGGCTCATCAAAAATTCTCTTCATTCTCTGCATTCTTTTCTGAGTATCTGTGGTATATTTGGCACAGTATTCCATTCCTTTCAATTAAGTTAATTGCATAGCTCATATCATTAACTTGTGTTGTTGTAAGACTGTTAATGATACATGCGTCATGTTTAATGGGATGCTCAGGATCTGAGATATAAATAACATTGTGACTGCTGGAGCTGTATGGTGATATGCTGCTACTGTTTCATCCACTGATTCACTTTGTTCTTATGGCGAATTTGTCAACTGTGAATATATACTACAGATCTAGAGAGCCAGTCTTTGTAACAAGTTTTCAATTTTCAAACAGTTTTTAATAATTTTATTTGGGACACATATTAGAAATATTAAAATATGCACAGACAATCATATGGAATCAGGATTTATGACAATGTGATTATAATTGTTCTGTTGGACAACAATTACACTCTGCAAAGTGTAAAGTGGAATAATACTCAAAGGCATTTTAGTGATTGGATTACTTCTCTACCTTGGCTGTACTAAATGGCATTCCAACGCAGTTCATCAGAGAGCAAAATTGCCATCATGTGGCCTTGTGATAAATTGTGTGTTTCATTGCACACCAAACAGCATTTACTAAGCTTTGAGGACCTCCTTCATGCTGGTAAGATTGTCAGATCGGATGGAAAAAAATATGAATCTGTTGGGTGCTCCATTCTTCTCTTCTGAAACTTAAATGCATAACAACACCTGCTCATGTGAAGCATTCCCCATTGTATGCTCCTTAAATGATATGTTAATGTACTCCTCAGTAGAATTTGTATGAAATTTAGCATATTACAGAAAGTGTCGTCTTTGTCATTTGAACATTGGAGGTGTCATAAAATTAGAATTTGCTAATCCTGCCAATTAAATGTAGCTAGCTAGTATTATTATTACTATGTATTTGAGAGAGCGCTCTACAAAAGATCACTGCAGCACTAGTACAGTATATAGAAATCATTGTTTGACATTACTGTGTATAGTGTTTTTGGGTTATTTTAGTAGTTCAGTTAAAATACCATAACCTGTGCATGTGTAGTTTACATTTGTGACCCATTGAATCTCTGAGGATGAGCCTCATGTTGGCCATAGGCCTTATGGAAAAAAAAAACTTACTGATCTAATTGGTTCATAATCTAACTTGACTATAAAGTTGTTTTGTGGAGAACTTGTACAGAAGCCCACTTTCAACAGTTCAGGAAAATGCATTCACAGAATCTGACTAAATTCTTACAAAATTAGTATCCAATTTGTCCATGAATTTTTCAATATAAGCAGTATTGATATTGCTTCTAGATGTGCTATGAAAGACCAAACATGGAAACAAACTAAAGACAGAAAAGTTTGATTGTCTAAGTGTTTTTGGCACAGAGCTCTGGTTTCATTGATTATTCACTGTGTATTACATTCACTCTGTTAGTAGTGAGTATTAAATTTACACACAAATTCTTTATGGATGTACTAATTTTTGCCGTGGTCCTCTCATTCCTGTCTCCCTTTAGTACATAATAGCTATGTGATGTGAAGTATCTGTGACCTTGTCTGCCTTTTCACACAGCATAAATTCATCAAGTAATGTTTGTGGCTTTGTTAGTCATTGTTTGTTTATAAATTAAACTATGTCAGCTACAGGCTGACTGATGTCAAATTGATTTTTAACTGACTTCTCAGTATTCTACACAAGTATGGTTCTGGTTTCCATAGGAACATTAATATTTCAGCTACAAAATCAATTAATCTTCCATGACAAGCACTTGCATGCACTAAATATTGCTATGTGTTTGAATCTCATTGCATTTACACATTAGCGTACAAAGTCAGGTAATATTGATGGTGACTTACAGGTGTGTTTCAATCCTCCCATCAAGGTAAGACAATTCTTTATTCTGGTAACTCTTCCATTCTAACCATTTCATGATTTCATTACCAGATTTGTATTTATGTTTCTGAATCAAACCCTAGAAGTCATAAAAAGAGTTATAATATCAGCTTCCTGAATTTCCTTTTCTAACTTTTTTATTAGATTGATATTTGGGCTAATAAATATTATGGGTTTTTTCTTTCTTCATTTTTTCAACAGTAAGAATGACTGGTAATGAAAGATGCCTAAAGAAGACTTCATCAGTTGAGAACAATAATAACATCATTGACCTCAAATCTAAGGAAAGACGATTCTCTGATATATTTGGTCTTCAGCTGGAGGTAATGTACTTATTCTTGGTCTTCAGCTAGAGGTAAATGTTCTTATTCTTGGTAATGTAGACTAGGGAAGCCTTAGTGGTGAGACTTGTTCACACTGGAGAATGAGCAGAGGATCAGCTTTGGATAGCACATTATGATATATTTATATTTATATTTATATTTATATTTATATATATATATA
>JAIPMN010023929.1:0-11854 GCA_020650975.1 Apostichopus californicus
CAGCTCCTAATACAGCAGCCATGAATGATTTTTGGAGAGTCATTTGGAAAGAAAAAACCTCCACTGTCGTGATGTTGACGAATCTTGTCGAAAATGGCCTGGTAAATATAATATATGACAAATTACTCTGCTTTGAAGTGACAATTGTCAATATTGTTGTACTAGAAAACTTCTTTTTATTTTAGTCTTTGAAGCCATGTTTTATGTTTACTCTCTTTTTGTATACTCTATAACATTAACAATTAAATTGACAAGTTACGCAAGTAACTTTTTCAATCAACGCATCGGATGTTCTTAATGTTGCTTACTAAGGCTCTAAGCTCTTTGAACGTGGATTGAGAACAAAAAGCGGGAATACGAAATCTGTTCCAAATTATTGCATTAAGAGTTAGTTCATTTATTAAATGTTTGGGTTGAGACACTAGGAGCGAGAAGTTTTCAGAATACGATTATGTTTAAACATTGATTTATATATACTTTCTTTCTTCTGTATTTCATTTTATTCTTTCCATTTTCTCTTCCCTACTCTCGTAGCTATGTCTTCTTCCTATTTCCGCAACATGCTTTTTTTGTTTCATGTTTCCCCATAGATTCTATCTTTTGTTGAGTCTGTTAATTTTGTATTATCATCCAGCAATGTATTGCAACCGCCAAATTAAAAACCTCATTTGAATTACACAGAGCAGATGCGAGCAATACTGGCCACGTGAAGAAGGTCATAATGAAGCCTATGGAAGCATTCTTGTCATATGGAAAGAGACTGGCAAGTTTGCGAATTTTTGCGTCAGGAAATTTCTGGTGAAAAAGGTAAAATTGTTATAAAGTCCAACGTATATTTAGACAACGTATATTTGCTTCAGAATTGGTTAACACATGATTTTACATATATATATATATATATATATATGTATGAAATGCGTGAGCTTACCTTTATAGTTACTGAAAAAGAAGCTGTTATGATTATCTAATTGTGATAATATCACCGTCTGTGTACTATATTAAATGGTGTCGTTGCATGCAATTGGAATTCATCAAAATCATCAAAATCATCTAAACGTAACATAAAACAAATACAATAACGTTGTTATTTAACCAGGTATCTTAACATTAACAAGCGGTTCTATCGCAAACTTCTAACCGATCTATTTTTAATCTTATGATCTTTCCATTGAGCTGCTTTTTTTAATAACAGCTCACATTAAAAATACACTTTATAAGTCTAGATATTCCGATATTTTACTAATCGAGACAATTGTGAACATTGATAGAGCAATACTCTGTAGGCATGATGAATCGGTTGCAAGTATAACTTGTTGTTTTAAGTAAAAAACAATGTTTTACTTTCCAGCTCACCGATGTGTGATTTTGATTTTTTGTTTCTTTGACAGAACGTTGAGGTTCGCACTCTAGTCCATATACATTACACTGCCTGCACTGATATGGATGTACCCTCGGAGCCTTTCTCTATAACAGAAGTTATCAAATATGTTAAGCGTATTCATGACGGAAAGCAAAGTCCCATACTCATTCACTGCAGGTAATATGTTAAGAAAATAGCTCAAGAGATGCTCCATGATATAACATTATCTGTCTGAATGGCTGCTACATAATATACACCCATGTATAATAGTATGAGTTTGGAAGTCATACATATCAAAACAAATCTTTCTACAGCTCTGTTAAAATAATTAAATTATACTTTTAAGGAACAGCAAAAGTAAGCTTTTCTTCCGTGAAAATACTATATGATTTATATGAAACTGCTACGGGCAGAATTATTATCTCATAATTTATAATATTTACTTATGTAAAAGTTTTTAAGTTTGGTGCACAGCTTAAATGGATAATATATGTTGCAGAAATAAGATAAAAAAGTTATGTTGCATATAACAAAGTTATTGATTTTACGAAATAATTTCCGCTAACAGTAGCACACGGTAGCTGTACATATAATTAATTTGAAATCAGTGAACCTGAAACTGTCCAAACTTTCTCGCCAATTATGTTTCTTACAGATAATTGTTGAATAACTTTCACATTTCGTTACTAAGCCAAGACGTATAGATAGTTTAAATTAATAGGAATGTGTAAATGCAGACCACAAAGTAAAATATGGTCAGGTTGTTACAAGAAATATGTATGCTCTCTTTTAAGAATCCAAGGTGATGTAAATGGACGTATTATCATCTATGTAATTATAACGAGGCTTTATAGTAAATAAACTATTCCGTGCACATATTTAGTCATTTGTAGTCATAGTTTGGCATCACTAAAATAATTTTGTTTCCATTAGCGCTGGTATTGGAAGGACTGGAACGTTCATTTCTATCTACTGTTTGATGGAAGTAATCAAGGCTCGAAAAGAAATCAACATTTTTAAGTTCATTGAAACGGCAAGGAGGAATAGAGTCAATATGGTACAGACAGAGGTAATATTCATTCGAAAAAAAAGTTCAAACATTTTAGCGCTAATGTAATGAGCATATGAAATGTATATCGTTATTTGAATTAACATACAGAGAGAGTACTCAGAATCACATATAGACATGACAATACATTTAACAACTGTGAAAGCATTTATCTTTCGGATGTTTCTAGATTTGTTAGACTCGGCGTTGCTACTATTTGGTTGTGGTCGAGCACATTTCCGTATCCACTTACAAGTTTACCGCAGTTTTACCCTTAGCAAGTGAAGCAACAACCATTATCTTTCATTATCTTACTTTTATGTTTTAATTTAAACTAGAACAGTGTGAAGTAAACAAAGTAAAGTGCTAGAATACACTTTCCATGTCCTTGTGTTTTTACCAATATGTTTCAATCGTTCTCGGAGTCAGCAATAGTCGTATGTTAAAATCATTTTTGAGAATTGTATTCTCCAACTGAGTGATGTCTGAGCCTAGTCAAGTTTCGATATCTTAAAAGCAGAAATGTAATTACTAATTCGATATTGATATTTTCCCGTAAGTGCTGAAATATAGTTGGTAAAATTCTATAACCCAATAACAAAAACCAGATGCAATAAACTTACAGTAACTATACAGCTTGATTCAAATATTATCGTTATAGTTTCGTTTTATACAGAATTCATGTAATTTTACCAATAACGTCTACAAATGTTTATCATGGATAATACATGTTCCTTTTCTAGTTGCAGTATGGGTTCATTTTCGAGTGTTTGGTTGATTTTTGTCAAACGAGACACACAGAGATATCAACTGGTTATTTGTCTGAAAGGCGGAATGCATCACGTATTGTTCGAGACGAATTCAAGGTATGTGCGCGTTACGTTCGTATACGCGAAAAAGGTCTGTTTTAAATAGACTAATGGCATCCTTTATTATCTGAAGAAATGGGCATTATCGGTGACGCACTTGGCAAATATTTTTCCATGATCGTTTCTAAATAAGTAAATAGATAAAATATGATTTTTCGAATACTGCATAGAAAGAAATCCTGGCTGGCTTGGACTAAACATGAAAATTCAATTTTTGTTCAAATTTGATAGCCCAAAGATATGAAACATTTGATAAGCAATGTGTAGCAAATCATAACGTAGAAAGGATTTACTATTTTCTAAGCTATTTCTAGGTTAACACTTATAACATCACTTTGCGTCACTCAAATCTAACTGCATATTTGACAGTGGAAAGACGCTATAATTCTTACAAGCTATTTTGGCATATATTTGTGTTCATTTGCACGTTATGATGTAATGATTTAACAATGTCAACCCCTTTCTATTTGCAGCTTCTCAAGAAGTTAACTGCCCACAACAACCTCAAGACAAAGAATTATCAGACAAACCCAAATGAAAATTATTGTCCAGACGTTACACCAAGTAAAGTCATTTTATAAGTGCAACTAGACAGTTCCATATACATCTTTAGAGTTGTAAAGCCGCATTTTAAAGAAAGTAAGGAGGCGATATTGTGAATGACTTCATTGAAAGTAAAAATAAACTCTGCTTGTTCTAAATAAGATAAAAAATGGTTGGTCCTACCTGAATTCAAGTTGTATATATGTAATTGCACAAAGACACTCATCGCGTAAAAGGAGTTATCACTGCAAAAATCTTGGGAATTGGATTTCCCATTAACAGTTGGATGTTATGATTGCTATCTTTGTAAACATGTGCCCTAAATAAGAATTTAGAAAGCTTAATTAAACACGCATGCAGCAGCAATGCGTTTTTTTATACTGAAGAGGCCAACATTATTACTTTAGTAGAAACCTAACAAGCAATATACATATCTAATAATAATATGTAATACAACAACTCTAAATCATCTCTAAATATTCACAAATGCCAGTTAATGAAAGCACAGTCACACCGTCAGCGTGCGTAATCCGTGGAAACGTTGAGGTGCCTTGTTGAGATCTTTATGTACCATTTTGCTGGAATTCTTCATTGTGCTGTTAAATGTCGAGCCGAATCCATAATTTAATTGCAAAAAGGTTAATTCACGAGGTATTTTACATGATCAATTAATCATTTTGCTGCAAAAATTGTATATTATGTCATTCCGATGCGAGCGTTATAAATGATTTCGTTGCATAATGTTAATAGAAAACATTTTTAAGGGATCAATTTATCATTTGGCTACATATTGTTAAAAAGATGACTTTCCGACCATTTTTTTTACCGTCGTGCTTCGAAATGTTTAATTGCTTAAAATATTAAGTGATAATTGATATTAATTCCACTTGTGTACGATCTATGGATTTGAACAATCTTATTATTTTTACGGCACCTAAACGTCTCTATTCTAGTCGCCTAAGCTACTCAGACAATTGGACTTAAAAAAAAAATCCAAATCCATTTATTTCCTACTGTCATTTGGCATAACTATACCAATCAATCAACCTTGAAATAAACTAGGATCGAAATGACCCAAGACCTACATCCATATTGTTATTGTTGGAGCGGGTCCGTAATTTAGAAACAGTAGTGGAAGTTGCAATACAACACTAAACCCCTCGTAGTGATAGGTGAGCACCGCGTTACATGGGGCAATGGTGTGAAGAAACCTAAACGGTCTACTGGTAAAGCCGCGTTTTTAACAGAAGGGTTGCTACAACATGGCATATACTTATAAACTTAGACAGACAGCTAATTGAAAGCAATGAACATGGCCATTCCTTAAGTCCAGAAGACGATGTCTGAAGATAAAACATGCAAAACTACGTGGTGCTGTTTCCATAGAAATCTATTACAAATTGTTCGGTACATTACTGATTTTAGTTCCTGTTGACAGCTACTGTAGTATTTCATTCCCTCCTTATGACAGTAAACAACATGATTACAGAAGATCGCTTAAACTACAGTGTCTTAGTTTGTCTTAGTTTATCCCCAATCGTTGATGCAAAAATTTAGCTCGATAATATTTTGTAAGCAAAAAATCGTTAAACATGTTGATATCTCTTGTTTGAAATTCTCATTACGCCTCGCCATCTCAGCCAAGGGTGAAATCTAAACATAATCCGAAAATGATGTCCTAACGTTTATAACTATCAACTGGTTTATCATGAACATCAAAGAAGTATACAACATGAAATAATAGTACTGACATTTAAAGCAAACTTATGACGACAACACAATGAGTTCTTCATCTGAAAGGTGAGCTTATTAACAAAGTTATTGTATGAAGTACTTTCAATAATCCATTACAATTAATGTTTATTTACTTTTTTCTCAGACTTCAATGGTCGGATTGGGGCAATGAGGGAGTCAACCACAGAATCATCTGATTACGTCAATACCACACTTTACAGAGTAAGATTTCATTACAGTCGTTGTAATTACGTTGTATACTGCTCATTCTTAGAAGTGGCATTCGTGTATATATTTTATGGACAAAGAAAAGCAAATATTATTTATTGCGATATAATATATAATATACAATGCGATAATCATAATTGGTAACAATTGGATGAGATAATCTTAAATATTGTGATGTGCTTTGTCCACAACCATGTTTACGCATTTCATACATTATCGTCTGACAGTATCTATGCATCAATGACGAAAGTGTGTTTCTGTTAATGCTCCCTTATACTTTAATTTTATATATATCTTACACAGAGTGTCAGGAAACAGCAAGCGTTCATCACCACCCAATCTCCTACGATTAACACTGTTGAAGACTTTTGGCGTATGGTGTATGATTGGAAGTGCCCAATAATTGTGACGCTGAACCAATTGGATAAAACCTACTTGGTAATTCTGAATGACCATGGCTGTGATGGTGTTCAATAAAGACAACAAGTTATAAATCAGGGTGAAAAAAATCATTATCGTAGTAGACCCAATCCCAAGAAATCAAAAATATTTTGCTTTTCTTTTCGAAGTTCAGTATTTTTTGTTTCCATATTTCGACTCATTCTCAACGAATGATTCAGCACTTTTGTACTAATATCAAACAGCGATGGTCACTGCACCAGACGAGATTTTCCATTGGCGCGTAAATATCGGTAACGAAATGGTTGGTTCCCAAAATGGGCAATATGAGATCTTTTTTTATTACTTATAACACCACGTATGCTTGATCAACTGTGCAAACTGTGCAAACTCTAAGTAAATACGATAGTATATACAAACTGGAAAGATCTGGTAGACATGCACCCAGTCTAAATCGTAATCTTACAAGCGTTTGTAAAGCACATGTCAGCATTCTTGAAGTGAAATTTCCAAAATTTACATGGACGGCAATGTCCATTCCATTTCTGTCAGTAAGTTTTCTGAATGTATTCTGCTTTATCTGCCACCTACTATTTCAAACAACCTACCAACAGCCATCCCCCGCATGCCTATCCCATTTCACTCTTTCATTTAGCTGGTTCCGTAACTTAAAAAGACTGTCAGTATTTAATCTTTGGCCCTTCTATCACGCACTGAATGGTCAAATCTAGCAAGTACACGTGGGGAATCAGAAAGATTGAATTGTCGAAAGCGCTAAATATCGATATCACGAAACATCGAAACATCAACCTCATCGTAATATGGAAATCTCAACAAAAACAAGCCGAAACATTAAAACATGGAAAACTTTAAAAAAATCGTTGAGATATCGACTTTTTAAAATATCGAAACAAATAGGATCTCGAAACGAAAGCATTCGAACATCGACATCTCGAAACTGGAAATATCAACACCCCCCCCCCCCTTATCAGGTGCAATCGTTATTTGGAGCAACAAGCGCGTTCATTTTGCATTACCGATTCTCTTTACTGTATTGAAAATTAGCATTAAAAAAATAGCTGTTGACTGTTTTTCATCCAGCGTTCAATTATGGTTCATTCATATATATTGACGATTGGTGTTCTCATCTTTACATGTTTTATGTGTACTGTATTAGTTCTCAATCTGTGGAACATTGCTTGCAGTTGTCACATAAAATCGTCTGCTTGCTAAAGTGTCTGTTATATATATGTTTGGATGTTGCTATCCATACGTTTGAGAAGGTGGCTCACGGATGTCTAGATCTGGTACTTCTCTGTTTTCTAGAATGATTTCCACGAGATTTAACACTGTCAGTATACCGAACCATATTGGTACATGAAATAACTTGAAGGAATTTCTGCAGTATATATAATATTTTCTCTAAAATTCTTACCAATGTCGAAGCTACAATTTAGCACAATATTAGGCACACTATAAAATTGCAACTCGATTTACGGAACTTTCATGACACGGCACTGATATGACTACGTTTTCACAGCAACACAAACTTGAGACATACTTAAAAAATGGAAAGAATTGAGTTTCCATAGTGTGCGAACAGTACGCTAAGTGATATAATAGAGTAAGTCGTATTATGACTGACCAACTGTTATGTCGGGGTATCTTTTTCCCGAAGGAAGAACAAATGCAATTGAATACTCAATGTATTACATGTAAATAACATTTTTGCTTATATCAAATTTCACAGTACTGGCCTGCTAAAGGAACTATCAAGTACCGAAACATGGAAGTTACATTTCTTGAGCAGAAGAGAGGGTCAACTCACATTATGAGAAAATTTAACGTTTCTCATAGACAGTCAAAGGTATGATGTGTTGCAACTAAAACACCCGAGTATGTAAAGTTAGGCTACTCTTGTGCGGCAGGTAACTGGATAACTACATGATTGCTCAGGATTGCGCAAAGTTACGTCACTGGCAATAATAACGACTCAAACAATTCAGAGACGTCCCTCTCGATCTAGCTATATTATATTCATCAATGATTATGCACTGCTGGCCAATTGCTGTATTGCTATTGTATTTATTAACTAAATATTTATTTGATCCTCATATTTGATCCTAAATGTTATCACCTACTCGCCCTTTCTTGTAGAACGCTTTGACAGTTCACCAATTACAGCTGTTCAGTTGGCCTGCTGGTGAAGATTTTCGTGCACTGAATGAGATAAGAGAAAGCATTCGTCTCCTAAATAAGCAACACGAAATGCCGGGGCCTACACTAGTACACTGTATGTAAGTGAAACACAACTTTATCACTGGTCCTTAATCATAAAAAGTACTTATATGAAAGGTTATGTATCATACCGTTCGTAGGAGACGGAATTTACATATTAGATGTAACATAACAAATTGAGACAGATTATAAGTAACGCTGCCTGTGGACAATCTTCACTGTAGCTGACAACAACATTGCAAAGAAGTTCTTATATTCGTTATACATTTTTTTTGTATGTTTTGTTTTAAATCACAGTAATATGAGAACATGATTAATTCGTAATGGCAAATATTCTACGTTTTTGATAACCGATCATCGATAAAATATACTAACTTGGTCCAAAATGGAAAGGAATTATTTCTTTTTCCTGAGATTATACATGAGTGAAAATATCTCCGAAGGTAACTCAAAAATGCCGTAAACAATGTTCACATTATCTGTTTCTGTAAGATCACATCGGCAACTACATATCAATATCACACTATGAAGGAAAATTTTAATTTTATGCTACCATTAATATATTTTATTTTAATTGAATTCCTGATAAGTATAACTCTGTCATTTATTTATTGTAGCAACGGTATCGGACACAGCAGTATATTTGTTGCTGTTGAAATGGCTCTGATACAGTTGGAGATCAGTGGTACAGTGGATGTCTTCAATGTTGTAAGACAGATGAGGCATCGAAACGTGAATGCTATCAAAACAGAGGTCAGTTTAGTACAATCGTGCTTTACGTTTTCAAAAACTATTTTAATACTAATATCTAACTATTACCTATTACTCGTTACATTGAACATTTTCCTGATATTCCTTGATGTGAATTAATAAAAGTCAATTGACAGCACAGACTTATAGGTGACAGAGTACTATTAACAAGTTACAACAGCATGAGCAGGATATACTCACACTTTTCTAGATAAATATGGCAACCTCTTTATTAATAGGCTTTTCTTTGGAATGAGCATGGCATTTGTTTTGATACTTATCTAAAACAAAGTCTTACAAGAAGGGGTTTCCAAGAAAATATGATATTAAGTACATATGGAAGCCTCAATGAAATCGATAACAAAGTGTGATGACAAACTGTTTCAAGTTTCCTTTTTGTGACTTATTTGATATACAATATTTATGTTTGTTATATAAGGTAATGCATATTTCTAGGTATACCAGTGTGTGGTTGTACGTTTATATGAAGCGTCCGTGTATAGGTTGGTTGCGTATTTAGTATATATCTATGCAAATATTTTGTTTAAGATAAATTATACATATTATATTTCAATATTTTGTGTTTCAGGAAGACTATGCTATGTGTTACAAGATTCTTTCTTCTCATGTTCTCGGCACGGTTTCAAAGATCAATAAATCATCCTGGTAGTGGTTTCGCCGTCATGTTAAACGTAGTTGATGCACTACCAAAGATAATAGTATACGTTTAATAAACTGCCTTTATTCTCTTTAACTTTAACAGAAATGTTTACATGATTTTATTTTCATCATCGTTATTATCCAGTAGCTTTAGCAATATCTAATGGTTTATTATTTAGATGCACTCTGAGGTTCACGTTCATGTAACTATAGTAGTTATATTTCTTTTGTATACTTCTTAACTTTCAATTTATCTGCAGCCTGCACTCACTTCAAAGAGTGTATAGTTCCTACATAATATAACAGTCAAAGAACATAAGATGGTACAATATGAACAGACGATAAAAGATAGATCAATAGTCGTGATATATGTTACATTTTTGTGTATTATTTTATTTTGACTATGATCTAGGGTTACAAATGAATTAATGATAATTAATTGAGCAAGGAATGTTGCTACGTAGCAACGTCAAGTTATTTTCGATATTTAAGGAGAATCCAGGGAAAATTTAAATTTTACCAATGAACGAAGATCATATTCAAAGCATTCTAATAACATTTTCAATTAAGTCCTTTATATCGTTTCCGATAGAAGGTCATTTGAAGTTGATGTGTTTTTGTATATCATAGTGAACTTGAAGCAATCAGGCGTGATGTCGTAGATGTACTATGATAAAAAATTTTAAAATTTTATTCTTTCAAATCTTATTCTAAGTTTTGTCATAATTGGGATGCACACCACATGTAACTACACTAGTCATCGGGGTATGTATAATTTAGCATTCCAGGAAAGCAATTAGACAAAACCCTATCTAATCCAAGGTCAAAACAAATAAGTGTAAGAAAAAGACAAAAGTAACGTTATTCTCCGAACTATCTTTTTAACGTTCATCGAGACTTCTCTGATCTCCATTGTGAAATTAAAGATGTTGAAAAATTTCTATATACGCACAAATTGTACAGCTACTCATACATGTATTATGACAATAATCGTTATGGCTATGACCTCCAATTCATATTTTATTCTCCATCCTCTGTTGCATTGGAAGCATTGTATCCTAATTGTTTGTTCAATAAAAGGAACTAGAGGAAAATTTAATAAACTACATGTGGATGGTTTTGGAAGAGGTTTATATTACATACGTTAGGCTGTCTACAGAACATCACAATCATGATGTATCCTTTGAAAAGTCCATTCTCAGAGGCAATTAATCTCTATTGATTCCAAATCTATGACATACTTGGTAAGCAACATTTATATAATAAATACCAACTGTTGATGTGACGATAGATATGCCAGTTATTTATTAATTTCATTTCAAATAGTTAGTACACAGAAGCTTTAAAAGGATTTCCTGAATTGCATTGTGCGGCAAACTTTTTTAACATGCTCTGAATATTTTGCATCGCGGAGATATTATTTTTCCACTTACTTTGTGATAAGCTGTAAATGTATCAGCATGGCAACAACAGAATGAATAATTTATTCAGCGCACTTCAGTGATTTTCTTCATAATTTGTCAATCAATTATCCGCAGAGGAAAATAGTGTTAATGCAAATAAGATGCATTTTGATGACCGTCGAAGTACAGAAAACCTTGACAGCTAATCAAACATTCTGTATATAACTGTATCAGGCTAAAAGGATGTATCAACAAAAATGTTATAATAGTCTAGGTAAAACATTTGAAGACCAATGGCCATTTAACAGACTCCTTCTTGTAATCCAACTTCCTGGAATAGTTGAAGGTTAACATTTCAAACAAATTAACATACAATCAAACTATCTCTCGGGTTAGAAGCATAATATTGGGACTGGGTTTTCAACAAGCTGTATTGAAAATATAATTTCCTTAATATAAGTTTCACATTATTTTTCAATGCAAAATCCTTATAAGTCTTTTGTACAAGAATTTGTGTAGATACTAGAAGTAAAGAGCGTTACAATATCCTGAATTAGGGGTTTTTTCGTATTGTTTTCTTTTCTTATACTTATATATATATATAGCCTATATATATATAGCC